>APFE030112223.1:117062-145965 GCA_000404065.3 Pinus taeda
AATCAAACTAATTACGCCAATGATGTGAGAACTTTATGCACCCACCTGGAAAAACATAATAAGGAGATGGAGATCATGCAAAATCAGCATGCTAAGGAAATTGAGGCCATGAAGACTAATCATGACATAGAAACTAGTTTTATGCAAAGCAAGTTATCAGGATTAGAGGAAAATATGACGACCATGAAAGCTAATCATGATAGGGAAATTAATTTTGTGCAGAATAAGTTGTTGACCATGGAAGAAGACCATGCCAGGGAAATCAGTGCTATGAAGGTTGAACACTCTACTCGGATGGATGCCATTACAATACAGGTTTAGAAATTTCAACAACTGTAAGAGGATGAAAGAAACCAGGAAACATCAATAGATTTGGAGCCTCCTTATCTGTTACAACAAGCTCTATCATATTATGAGGTCCTTTGTTCCATTGAAAAGTGGATAATTGAAGGTGACCTGGATAAAAGGGAAATTAATAATCAGGTTGATGCTCACACGGTTAATCCACCAGTCATAGAAGATCAAGTTATAACTCATGGCACCTGTGAGATTGATCCATCATCCTTGACAGGGCAAATGCAGAATGAAGAAAGACATGTCACACATATCTTACATACTTCATCTGAGAGCTTTGAAGCAGAAAGTTCCACATCATCAGTGATACAGCCTGCCATGAAGAAAAAGCGCAAGAAAAAGAAAATGAGAAAAAGATTTGATGCATCAGACGGTCGCGAGCAGCTGGATTTTCAGATAGGAAAAAATCCTACCATATGCAGAATTGGACATGGCACATCCAACAAGCAGTCGATAGATTTGCCTGAAAGCAGGCAAATGCTTAGTATACACCACTGTTGATAATATCGGCGATATTCGAAAATATTGCGATATTTTCGGCAAAACGATATATCGCCGAGAAAATATCGCGATATTTTCTGTTTTGAAAATATCGCGATATTTTCAAAATATCGGCAAATATCGGAAAATATCGGCAAAATATCGCGATATTTTGAAAATATCGGCAAAATAACGGCTATATTTAAAAATTTGAAAAATTTATTTTTTATGCTTGCCGATATTTGCCGATATTTTCGCCGATATTGCCGATAAGATATTTTCTGGACCCTCGCCGATATTTTCCCGATACCGATATTATCAACACTGGTATACACTATATTGAACACATCTGATGCCATGGGGCATCCTCTGTATTTCTAACCCTACTCCTTGTTTTTCAACATTTTTTTCTCTGTTTTAGGATTAGATTTACTATTCCAGATAATTAATAAATGAAGAGCTTATATCTTTCATGTGCTTAATGTTATATGACGATTTTTGGATGGACGCTACTTATGTTTTGTTGTGTGTTGCGTGGATGCAGATTCTAGATTCTCACATTCCTACAGTGCAGCAACGTGTCCCCAAGTAGAGGCAGATGTTGACCACTACGTGTCAACTACCCATAGCAGTACACCCCCTTTTTCGCAAAAGGGATAGCGCTTGATCGACATGTCCATGCCATTCGACAGTCATCGTCGACCTGATCATGTTATGTTGTAAACCCAGTCTGCATGTGTAAATTTTAAATTATCTTAGCAGATTTGAGTCATGTATGTAAATTGCTTAGGTGGACTTAATTTTCTAGTGATAATCTACGTTCCGAAAGGCTTTTTGTCTCACTGATCCATGATCGGCAGAGTTTTTCTTCAGCCTAACCCCAAAGTCGGAATGAATTTTGTCATTAGAATCTTAGGTGAATCCTAATGTGTTGATCTGCTAGATTATAGTTGTGTCGTAGAACTGGGTGGTCTATGTCAAATGGGTTTTCCCCCTTAAAATGTAAAATTGTAAAGGTCATGATGTAAAGTGTTTCGAGGATTAGAAAATTTTTTAATCCTCTCATAAGTCCTAAGTCCTAGGTCTTAGGTGATTTTTCCAAAGGGCTAAGTTCGAGGATCCAAAAATAAAAAATAAAAAAAAAACAATGAAAAATAAAAGATATAAATAATAAAATATAAAAATTAAAAAAAATTAAAAATTAAAATAACTAAAAAAATTAAAAATAAAATAAAATTTAAAATAAATTAAAAATAAATAAAAATTTTGTAAAAATAAAATAAAATAATAATAAGTCAAAGTTTTGAGTAAATAAATGTAAGATTTTAATTTTTTAATATTTAAAAAATTTGACGGATGAGATTAAAAGGGATTTTGATCCTCATCGATGGTTGAGATCATTTTGACATCGACCGCTTGAACTAGCCGTTGGGAAATTTTCCTTTAAATAGGGTGTTAGGGGTCATTTGGGATCAGATTGGATCTGAGAGTCTGATGCTAAAGAAAGCTCTCTTGTAGTCATTTTTTTTTGCAATAAAGAAAGACTTTGGGGTTGAAGTTTTGCTGGTGTTACTCTTCTGGAAATGCTGTAAGATGTTTTATTTTTCTGCATAATTTTATTTTCAGCCATTGATAATAGCTTGATGAAGATTGATTTAGGCACAAGTATCTTGTCTGATCTCCGGGGTTTGAATGATAGTTTAGAATCTGAAATATAATGGCAGGTATCTCCATTTGATCTGGATTTCACTATTGTTTTTTCTCTCTATGTTAATGGTTGATTTTAACCTGTGCAGGATATCTTAGTTTTGAGTTTAGTGGGCATTAGGGGAAGTTCTCGGCTGAACCAACCAACTCCCGGATTGCGTTTTCTGAAAGAGCCCAGCCAGTTTTAATCTTGGGCTTATCATTTGAAATTTTTTTATGAATGCATGAAGGGTTTTTCTGAAGCATCTCACATTAAATTTAAATTCTGAAAATATTACTATGGATTATTGACAAATTTGGCTGCTTAAGTGTCGAAAATCTGTAAATATTGTAAATTTTTAGCTGGTTTTAGGGTTTTCAGTTTTGTTTCTAGCACATTTTACTTGGTGTTCTGCTTTTTCCATTGCAGGTTGCAGGTATAGGTTTTGTGAATTTTTTCAGGGTTTCCATCAGGCAATCTGGAGCAGGAAAGATTTAAAATTTTGATCAAGTTCCTGGACTACGGGTCTGCAACTTGCTTTTGTTATTTTTCACTGTTGCCTGGAGTTTTATTATTGCAGAAAAATTTTGAAATTTTCTTGGGGGCTATAGTTTTTTGCTGCTATCAATGCAGCTGCCATTCAAATTGAATTTTGATGCTCTTGCATCCCCTGTCTTCACGCTTCATCTTTTCCCTGAACCTTCATGCAGCAGCCTGCTCCAAATCATTACGCAACAGCCATTACGTTCCAAACTTGCACATAATCTCAACACTCATACGCTTCTTCAAACCTGAAATACATTGCTCACGCTTTCTATTTCTCCTGCGTGTTCCTTTGGCTATTTGTCCTACGTGTTCCTCTGGAGCTACGTTTCCTTCAAGCATTTCACTCCCTTCCCTGCCTGCAGCAATCCCTTACTCTAAATCTGCCATCACTTCCCTCATCTCCACCTGCAAACACAAAAAAAGCCGGCACTCTCATCCATTGCAATCCGTTCCATCTTCACGCAGCCAACCCCACGCTAACCTGCAAACTTGTCGCTGCTGTCCCTGCGTACAGTTTTCTGCTCCATTCCACGTTGCGTCCACTGCTGTCATTTCCTTTGCCGCTGTTCAAACCTGCATATTACAACAGACTAGCAATCTATTCGATTTTTTTTCCACCTGTATTTTATAAATACATAGTTTTAGCATAGGTATGTAATTTATTTTCATTTTTGATATATGCATATGTTTAGGCTACATTAGACTTTTATTTGTTTTAGATTTAGACTTTTATTTAGTTAGGATTTGAAATTTTATAAGTTTTCATTCAAGTTAGGTTTTTTGTTTAATTTAGATTCAGGTTTGAATTCTTTTTAGCTTATGTTTTTGTTTTTTTTAGAAATAGATATAATTTAAGTTTCATTTTGTTTTAATCATAAAAATAAAAAGAGTAAAAGAAAATAATATCAAAAAAGTTTGAAAACAAAAAAATCGATTTTCATTTTTTTAGGTTAGTCGTTTGCTTAAGTTTTAGTTTTATTTTTTTAGACATATTTAAGCTTAGATCTTGTTTTATTAGTTTAGCCCATAGTTTAGTTTAGGACTAAGTTTTTTTAGAATTAGATTTTTTAGTTTTAGATTTCATTTTTGTATATATTTTAAGTTTCATGTAGTTTAGGTTTCTTTTTTTTGGTCTTAGAATCAGATATGTTATAGTTTAGTTTAGTTTTATTTTATTTTAGAATAAATCAAAAAATCAATAAAAAAATAAAAAATTCATAAAAGTTAAAAAGTTTCTTTTTTTTAGATTTGACTTTAGTTTAGATTAGATTTTATTTAGGATTTTCAGTTTTGTTTAATTTTTAGACTTAAAATTTTATTAAAAAATTACAAAAAATATATAAAATTAAAAATTTTGAAAAAGGCTAATTAAAAATTGGAAATTATTTTTAAAGTCTTTTTTCTATTGTGGTGAAGTTAAATGTGCTTAAAATGTTTATATCTGGAGATTAACTATTTGAAATCTAGTCAGCATTTAAATTTCGTGGTTGTCTAAATCATTCATTCTTTAGAAATTTAATTGCTGGATCATTATTAAGGCGTTGTGCGTTTGTTGAATATCTTACATCGCTTGGGTTATTTGATGATAAATGATTGTTTTACATGGTTTATACTCATGCAACATTTAATAAACAATTACTTAATCATTAACTCCATAAGGAACTAGTACATTAATTTCTAAATCAATCAAGTGCTAAATTGCCTTGTTATGTCTCCCAACCGAACTGGTCCACAGTTGGTCTTCATTCATCCCATAGGGTCTACCCCCCTTAGCCTCGGGAGATGGCTTAAATGGAGAGATCAGTGATCAGGGTGACAGCCCCGGGTCTGAGCGTTGTCGTGACAATCTATGCGACAACACCTCCATTTCTGCACTCATAAATAATCAATCACATTAAAAAATAATTTTTGCTACCTTAGAGGCAAAATTCCTTGATGACACCTACACCATCTTGAAGAGCATAATTTTTCCTTTCCAACAAGCTATTACTTAGCCCACAACACCAAGCGGTTTGAAAGTTATCGATTTTACAAGTTAATGATGTAATTTTGGTCAGTAAGCCGACCTGAGCTTCTCTCCCATGTCGGCTTGCCCTTAAGAGACATGTCGATTAGGTTTGGTGAGTGAATTGGTGTATAAATATGACATTAAGCACTTCATTCTTATAAATTTTTCGGTGATCATTTCAGAGAAAAGATATAGAACAACAAGGAGGCCGAGAGGACTTAGTAGTCTACTGTTTGGGAAAATTTGAGGTCGAGGAGGAATATTGCTGTGATAAGCTAGCTGTGTAAAGGAACAGTGGACAAAAAATTACTTGAAACCTGTTCTCATTTACCTTACAACTCGGATTTGTTGTTTAGGACTGTGGATAGCTCGGATCATGGTCTCTAGACTCCTGTAGAAGCTCAGAAGGCTGAACAGTCCTATTGCAGCTCTTACAACACAATTTCAGTCTTTTGGAGCTTTGATTTTTGGCACCAAGTTACAAACTTGTCATTTGTATAGTAGACTTGGAGAGGATCTTGAAGGGCCTTGAAGTAAAGTTTTGGAGCAGCATAAAAGGCATTCAGAAGTAGATTTGAAGCATTTTGCAACAATCTTTGGAGAGCAGTTGGTGGACAGTCACATTGCTTTGAATAGTCATCGCTCACCTTGAATTTGTTGATTCAGATTTGTTGGATTGGTAAGCTTATAACACATTCTTTGGACCTGTTTGGAGGATAGAGGCATAATAGCTAATGGGCATCATTTATAGACCTCTGAAGTAAAGACCTCAGTCTATAAGCTAATATAGACCAAGCATCTTTGTCTATTGAGGGCAACCTTGAAAAGCACTATTGGAGTCAATCCTAGAAAACATCTTGAAGTACTATTGAAGGGTGTCTGTGAAGACATCTTTGGAGCCTATCTCTTGGCTCCTCTTGAGCAGCATTCTTGAAGTCTCCTTGTAGCACCATTAAATACATTTTGGAGCAAAACTGTAGACACCTTTGAGCAGCTTGAAGATCCTTGAAGCAGAAGTAACTCGAAGAAAGTTGTTAAAGTTATCTTGGAGTTGTTTGGAATAGCTGGTGCTGAACTTGAGCAATTTATTTAAGACACCTTTGAGGCATTATTGAAGAGATCTGAAGACACTTGTAGAAACTAATCTTGAGACACCCTTGGAGATCATGATGCATTGAATCCATCATGAGGTGACTTTGGAGATCTTTGCTTATGTAATATGAAGAACAGTGGTGACACCTTCTGAGAAGACAAGGTTGTTATTAATGAAGTGATTTGGAGGAAGCATTGTTGAAGATAGACAGGGCTCGTTGAAGAAGACTTGGGGAGCCGTGAAGTACAACCAAACATACTTTGACAAAGTGAAGCTATAGGGTTGGAGCCCTTGGGGTTGGTGCCTTGGAAAGTCCAAGTTGGTGCTTGGCTAATATAAGATTGGTGTCTTTGGAGTTGGTGCTCCTAAACTCAAGGTTGGTGCCTTGGATAAGATAGGGTTGGAGCCCTAGAGGATCAGAGTCCTCAAGAAACCAGGTCGGAGCCTATACTAGATATAGGGTTGGAGCCCTTGAGGTTGTTGCCTCAGAATAGACAAGGTTGGAGCCTTGGAAGTCCAAGTTGGTGCTTGGCAATAGGTTGGATCCTGGGAGTTTGAAGATCGGTGTCTTCATCTAAGGTTGGAGCACTATATACATTGTACTTGATTCATTGTAAAGATTATATTAATAAAAGCATTTATTCCTATTGTTCATTTTGTGTTCTAAATATAAGTGATCTAACTGGTAAAAGTAACAATTGAAAAGAAATATTGATTCACCCCCCCTCAGTATTTCCAACAATTGGTAGCAGAGCGAGTACCTTCACTCAAAGCCTAACAACTTGATGGTTGATCATTAGAACACAAATGGCGAAGCCAAGGAAGAAAGTCTCCAATCCTCCTAAAGATGTATCTCCCTCATCCACCGAAATTGAAGTAAATCAATTTGTGAAGGCTCCATTGTTCAATGGAAACTTTGATATATGGGAAGCAAGAATGAAGAATTTCTTAAAAATTCAAGGCATTGAAGTTTGGAAATTGGTGATCGCTGATAGCATGATGGATGGAGAATCCAAGGAACATAATACAAGAGCAATGAAAGCAATCTTGAATGGGCTACCTGATTCTATGAAGGCCAATTTTGAAAAATGTTCGTCAACAAAAGGCATATGGGATAAACTTCATGATCTTCACTCAAAAGGAGCATTGACAATGATCTCTAGTCAAAAAAATGATGGAAAACGAGAAGGAAATCCAGAGCCCATCAAGGAAGCTGAAGATAAGAGTGATGACATCAAGGCTAAAGAAGACCTAGAAGATGAAGATAATGAAAAAGATTTTGAAGAAGATCTCCTCACTAAACTTATGGCTGCCATGGAAGAGATTAACAATTTGAAAAGGGAAAATGAGGAACTTAAGAAGAAAGCGCAAGTTGTGACTAGGAAAAGACAAGGAAGGAAGTTGACCTTGTCAAACTTCAAGTACAAGAAAGAGACGACGAGCTCACCAAGATTAAGGAAGAATTTCATCAAAACAAGAGAAAGCATCGTGAAGAAGTCATATCCATGACAAATCAATTGGATAAGGCAAAGAAACGGGAAGATACCTTGTCAAGCCACCTTGAACAAAGGCACAAGAGCTTGAATAAACTTGAAGTAGAGATTGGTCAATAGAACGAAGAGGCCTCCTCCCTCAAATCTCAACTAGAAGAAACAAGGAAACCAGTACAGGGAGCTGAGAAGGTGATGGAAGCTTTGACATTCATAGAAGGACAAGTTGATGACGTAGAAAAGGAGAGAAACACCATGATATGCCAACTAGAAGAAAAGGATGGTGACATCACCAAGTTAAAATCATAAATCACTCCATTTAAGGCCCAGTCATGTGAAGAAACCAAGATGAAAGGAAGAAATGGAGATCATTCTATCAAAAAAGGGTGAAGAGATTTTCGTACTAAAATCAAATGTCATCTCTCTAAAAATCGAAACACATGAAGTAACAAGGATGATGAAAGAAATGAAGAAACAACTAATTATGAAAGATGAAGACTGTGAAAAGTTGAAAGAAGAAATTGTCTTTCTTAAAAAGGAAGTTGACTTGCTAAATGAGAACTTGAAAAGTTCTCAAACCCTAGATGACATTCTAAGTCATCAAAGGTCTCCCCTTGATAAATTAGGTCTTGGCTATGCAGGTGAATGCTCAAGCAAGAATGATGCAAACCCTAATGCTTCAAACAACAAGGATGTGAGAAATCCAGAAAGAAATGTTGATGCTCCCAGTTCCAGCAAAAGCAAGGAGAAGAGTCAAGAAAACTATGGAAGAAATCCTACTCCAAGGAGATATGTAGATGGTGTCAAAGATGTAAGAGGCAATGGATATCATCAAAGGATCGCAAGGCAAAAAAGACTTCAGAAGTACATCAAGGAAATCTTCATCTCCCAGTTACCAAAGTATATTTCTTGGTTATTGTTATTCTTGTACGAACTTTGGGCACATGGCAAAAGATTGTAGGGCACATCACAAAGATAAATATAATGGCCCTCGTCAATCTCTAAGAAAAATTTTTGCAAGAACAAGTCATGAATTGTTATTCATGAACAACATAGAGTGCTTCAAGTGTCATAACATTGGACATATGGCACTTGATTGTAACTTGACTTGAGCACCTACTCAAGCTAAAACTATGCCAGAAAAGAAAGTTACGCTAGTATGGAGAAAGAAGCAGATTTAATTTGAAAATCTCTTGAACTCTCCAGCCAGCAACACATGTTGTTGACCTGATCCTTGATAATCTAAGTATTTGATGAGGAGACTCTGTCAGAAAGAAGACCATGCATATAGTTAGGGGGAGCTTATGATGATTAAGTATTCTTAGAGAGGCTAGTAATGGATGGATCCTGTGAGGACCTTGATGAGTCACACTTGAACAATCATCCGTTGATAGATCATCTCTCGGGAGTAGCTCCATTGGAGAACATGATCTCTTATCTATCTAATGGATTGTTGTTAAGATGTCTTCCACTTGATCAACTAAGCAGTTAATCTTTCCTGAGCCAGAGGAGGTTGTGCAGGAAGGAGAAGTTGGTTCACCACATGAAGAAATGCAAACATATCATGGACCACATTGCCAGAAAAAAGAGCACCATGACAGGGAGAATAACATACCTATGAAGAAACTAGTCGTGAAGAAAAGGAGCAGCTTGACAGGGGGAGTACTTGGGCACCTCGTTTTCCATTGATGTCAAAGGGGGAGAGAATGTTGAAAGGGCAAGAATATTGCCATCAATGACAAAGGGGGAGATTATTAATCTAGGTTGTCATTGATGTCAATGGTCGAGATGGCAAATATTGTTGAAGATGCTAGAGGATGATTACAACTCTTGTTTAAGATGTCAAGACTCAAATGAAGTGTCAATCATGTATCTTGATGATCATAATGGAAGACTATCATATCACTGATCTTGATGATAACACTACATGATGACATGTCCTACCTCTGATAATTTGATGATGACATGACAAATCTCCAATGATGTGAAGCTTGATGTCCTTATGATGAAGACTACATAATGATGCTGCATTTGATTGATGAAATATCTCTGCACTAGTGACCCTAGGTTGAGGAAGGCAAGGACATGATGATGGTGATCCTATGTTGAAGAAGGCTAGGACATGATTAATCAACAAAGAAATCAAACCATGAAGAAGCCCTACACTCAAAGGCATTCTACTTTGTCTCCATTTTTGCCACCTTAGAGGCAAAATTCCTTAATGACACCTACACCATCTTGAAGAGCATAATTTTTCCTTTACAACGAGCTATTACTCAGCCCGAAACTCCAAGCGGTTTGAAAGTTATTGATTATACAAGTTAATGTTGTATTTCTGGTCAGTAAGCCGACCTGAGCTTCTCTCCCATGTCGACCTGCCCTTAAGAGACATGTTTATTCGGTTTGGTGAGCGAATTGGTGTATAAATATGACGTTAAACACTTCATTCTTATCAATTTTTCGGTGATCATTTCAGAGAAAAGATATAGAACAACAAGGAGGCCAAGAGGACTTAGTAGTCTACTGTTTGGGCAAATTTAAGGAGGTCGAGGAGGAATATTGTTGTGATAAGCTAGCTATGTAAGGGAACAGTGGACAAAAAATTACTTCAAATCTATTCTCATTTACCTTATAGCTCGGATTTGTTGTTTAGGACTGTGGACAGCTCGGATCATGGTCTCCAGACTCCTGTAGAAGCTCAAAAGGCTGAACAGTGTCCTATTGCAGCTCTTACACCACAAAATTTCAGCCTTTTGGAGCTTCGATTTTTGGCACCAAGTTACAAACTTGTCATCCGTATAGCAGACTTGGAGAGGATCTTGAAGGGCCTTGAAGTAAAGTTTTGGAGCAACATAAGAGGCATTCAGAAGCAGATTTGAAGCATTTTGCTGCAAACTTTGGAGAGCAGTTGGTGGACAGTCACATTGCTTTGAACAGTCATCACTCACCTTGAATTTGTTGATTCAGATTTGTTGGATTGGTAAGCTTATAACACATTCTTTGGACTTGTTTGGAGGATAGAGGCATAGCAGCTAATGGGCATAATTTATAGACCTCAGTCTATAAGCTAATATAGACCAAGCATCTTTGTCTATTGAGGGCAGCCTTGAAAAGCACTATTGGAGTCAATCCTGGAAAACATCTTGAAGTACTATTGAAGGGTGTCTGTGAAGACATCTTTGGAGCCTATCTCTTGGCTCCTCTTGAGAAACATTCTTGAAGTCTCCTTGTAGCACCATTAAATACATTTTGGAGCAATACTGTAGACACCTTTGAGCAGCTTGAAGATCCTTGAAGTAGAAGTAACTTGAAGAAAGTTGTTGAAGTTAGCTTGGAGCTGTTTGGAAGACCTGGTGTAGAACTTGAGCAATTTATTGAAGACACCTTTGAGGCATTATTGAAGACATTTGAAGGCACTTGTAGAAATTGATCTTGAGACAACCATGATGCATTGAATCCATCATGAGGTGACTTTGGAGATCTTTGCTTGGGTAATATGAAGAACAATGGTGACACCTTCTGAGAAGACAAGGTTGTTATTAATGAAGTGATTTGGAGGAAGCATTGTTGAAGATAGATAGGGCTCGTTGAGGAAGACTTGGGGAGCTGTGAAGTACAACCAAACATACCTTGACAAAGTAAAGCTATAGGGTTGGAGCCCTTGGGGTTGGTGCCTCAAAATTGACAAGGTAGGTTCCTTGGAAAGTCCAAGTTGGTGCTTGGCAAATATAAGATTGGTGACATTGGAGTTGGTGCTCCTAAACTCAAGGTTGGTGCCTTGATAAGATAGGATTGGAGCCCTAAAGGATCAGAGGCCTTAAGAAACTATGTTGGAGCTTGTACCAGATATAGAGTTGGAGCCCTTGAGGTTGGTGCCTCAGAATTGACAAGGTTGGAGCCTTGGAAGTCCAAGTGGTGCTTGGCAACAGGTTGGAGCTTGGGAGTTTGAATATCGGTGTCTTCATCTAGGGTTGGAGCCCTATATACATTTTACTTGATTCATTGTAAAGATTATATTAATAAAAGGATTTATTTCTATTGTTCATTTTGTGTTCTAAATATAAGTGATCTAACTGGTAAAAGTAACAATTGAAAAGAAATACTGGCTCACCCCCACTCTCAGTATTTCCAACACTTCGCTTCCTAGATTTTTGGAAAATGACATCCTCGTTTTGTCCCCGCTTCCAAAAAAACGCCCCCATTTTGTGCAACGTTGGGACTCTAGCCAATGCCTTCACTTGGCCATTATGTGATGGGTTCAAGTCTTCTTCTTAGTCGTTGGGGTGTTATAACTTGGTGGGATACTTTCCTAGTTGATTGCATAGATGCCATACCTTTTCATTAACATACCATCATTTTGCCTTAGTACCGTCCATTATTTCTTTTGACCTTGGATGGTAGGAGAACTAAGCGCCTTTGCTCCTACACCACCCCGAGAGTCATACAACTAGATTCCCCTATGGTACGTGAGGACTCTGACAATGAGCTGGTGCAAACACGATCACCCCCTTGCCATTGATCACCAATTTCAGGAAGCATTTATGTTTTTGGCTTCATCTTCAAATACTTCTCTCTATCTCGCTCTTGATTAGTATCGAGTTCTCCAACTCTTACCTTGGACACTCTCATTTTGTATCACCATGTTGAAGTTAGCTTGCACAAGTGCTTCCACTTAGGCTATATGGAAGTGGTCCGACACATGTTTTTGCCCAATATGACTCAATATTTATAAGTAACTTTTACTTTATGACCTGTTGACCACACATGTGTCAACTACCCCAAGATGCAGAGTACATGTCAGCAGATTAAATTTTTTTCAAAATCATCATCATCATGCAGCTTCTAGATTGTCATTGCAATCCCAAATTCTACAACCTGGTGGGCCTTTATTGTAAAAATGATTATAGTATGAATATAAAGCCATGTAAAAACATCTAGGTAAGTGTTTGATTCTTAACAAAGAGTTTCACTCTAGGGTGATTTTCTCTTTGCCAATTATTCACGTTTTCTAGCCCTTATAATTGGCAGAGTTTTTCTTCCACACATACCCCAAATCTAGAGTGGGGCTCGATGGTAAGGTCTTATGTGAGTCCTAGTGTTATTGAGTCTATGCAATTATCATACTAGATCATCTGTCTTAAGTCGTAGAATTTGGTTGAGTCTAGAGGTCATGTCTTATCGTAAAATTCCCGCTTCTGTATAGGATGTCTATGTAATTTTGATATACAAAGTGTTGTCTAGTTATATTTTAGGTGGATGATTAATCATAATTAGATATCATGACGTAAATATTTTTAGGACCCACTTTGAGGGTGGAATATATGTGTAATCCTCAACTCAATTATTTTATTTTCCAATGAAAAATGTCAAAATAATTAAGCTGGAAAATTTGTCAAAAATTAAAATGAGAGAATTAATTTCTCTCCAAGTGGAAAAATTATTAAAAAATTATTGAAGGCCTTTCCTAAAGGAATCAAGTCAAAATATGAGAAAGGTCTCGTTTCCAAGGAAGAAAATCCCCTCAAAAAATTCATTGGGCCAAGAGAAATATTTTCTCAAGCAAATCAAATTTTTTGTTCTAGGTGGTTATTTTGAATGAGGGAATTTCTAGAATTCTTTTTTGAAAATTCATTAGTGGTCCAAAACCACCCAAAAGTCAGAGCTTGGTCGATCTAGCACACCCATCAAGGAAATCAATTTTTTTAGAGATCTGTGCAACAATTATCAAGGGATCAAATTATTTTGACAAGGATCAAGCCAAGGATCAAGGGAACTAGCAATTTTTCCACTTGGAGGGGTCTTAATCTTTCATTTTTTGTATATAAGGAAGTTATTTGCTCCTCATTTGATCATGCCTTTTTTTTCAATCGAGCTCTAAGTCAAGCTTTGTTGGTTGTAATATTTTTTTGAAATAATAAAGAAGTCTTTGGGGTTTATTCATGGTGGTGTTCCTCTTCTTCTTCTTGTGGTAACGCTTTTCTTGATCATGTTCTTAATGCTCTACATAATAATATTTTATAAGTTATTCTAGTAGCAAATGGTTGGATTAACTATTTGCACGAGTACCTTGCATTAGTTATAGGTTTAGAGAAACATTCTAACTTGATTGATCTAGCAAGTATCTCTAGATCTTAAAGGTTATTGTGTCTATCTAGCTTCTATTGATCTAATAACTTGATCTTTAAATCTTTGGTGTGAGGGGAAAAGCCCATTGTGTAAATTTCAAGGCTTATCTAATGATTTGTTTTGCAAAGATCTTGGCCATTGCTCACCTATAAAATTATTTCTCATATATTTTAATTTATTTGTGCATTAACTGAATAGATTTTCTTATAAGAGCCATAATCATTGTAAACTTTGTAAATTATTTGTAAATAATTTTCTCTAACGCTTGTACATGTTTTTCTATATTTGTATACAACCATTGGGGGTTTTAGCTTGATTTTCTTGCAGACCTGAAGAGAACGTCTAGGGTTTCTCCTTGTATTCATTTTGCAGGGTGGATACATCTCAAGGTCAAGGAAGAATCGATTTTGTGAGGGTCTTAGCCCTCACCTAGCCTAGATGGCTAGGGTTTTAGGGCTCAACGTCTTATTTTTTAGGGATGTCTAGCTTCTCTTCAGGGTCGCAAGGGGTTTTAGGCCTCTAGAGGGTTGGATCTATCATTTTGTGGCATCTTTGCATCAACGAAAATTCATCCAAGGAAGCTGCTAAGGTTTAAGCCCTTGTTCTCACTTCAAAATTCAATTTTTGGCAAGGGTTTGAGCTTGAAATTTTTTGTAAAAAATTTCTCCATTTTCTCATCAAAGATCTAACTTAGGCTTGATTTTGCAGGCCTATAGACTCATTCGTCTCCTTCCTTTGGCTAGCCGCTAGCTTATTTGACCATTTTAGGCTTAGCCGCAAGCCTCTTAAGCCTTGATTAGCTGAGTCGCATGCCTCTTGGGATTCATATTTGTTCCCTCTGATTTACTACACTAACCTTTGTGGTTTTGCACAATGGTTAAGATTCGGCCGGCTCGGAACCGACTCGGCCGAGTTGGTCCAAGTCAAGGCCTTACCGGGTCGACTCAACTAGTGAACTAGTTCGGCTGGTCGGGTTATTACTGAGCCTACTAGGCCGGGTTGGATGACAGCGGTCCGTGAACCAAAAAAACAATGATTTTTTAAATTTTTTTGCTTTTGGGGGACTCCAAAAAGGTTTCTACTTTGCGTATAGTGTATTTGGGGTCCATTCCCCTCACCTAAACCCTATAAAACCCACCTAACCCCTCTCATTTCCTCACAACCATCTCATGCATTTGAGTGAGAGTTTGTGAGGAGTTGTGGAGTTTGTTTTTGGGGAAACAGTGAGGATCCTTGGGCAAGCATTGTAGCAGGAGTGAGGAGCTTCTTGGGCAGCCATTTGGAGCAACATTGAGGAGTTGGTTTCTTGGAGCAACCTTGAGGAGGCAGTTTGTGCCTGGAGGTATTTTTTTCACTTGTAAAAATCTGTTTTTGCTTATTAATTTTTTTGTGCAAATCTGGAAATTGAAAAGAGAGTTTTTTGTGTAAGAAATGAACATTGAAGCAATGCCATTCTTTTTGTTTTCATTTTTAGATTTTTTGCTTTCATTTCCAAGTCAAAAAATGGCACCTAGAGTGAGAGATGCTGCTTGGGCATATGTTGAAATGGTTGATAGTCAAATGCATTGCAAATTTTGCCTTAGAAAAATTAAGGAAGGTCCTAGGGGCATTAATAGGTTGAAACAACACTTAGCGGGGATTAGAGGCCAAATTACTCCATGTGAATCAGATGAAATTGGGGAGATTAGGAAGGAATTGTTAGCCAACTTTGAGAAGTTTAAAGAAGAAAAGGCTAGGCAAAAAGAGTTAGAGGCTGAAATTTGGAGGAAGAGGAATATACAAAAAATGTTGGCTACCAACCCCCATTTCGATTTTGAGGGTTCTTCCTCTATCCCTTGTACAGATGCATCCAACCCCTTCCGATATGTTCCTCCCTCTTTGGAATCTATTCAAGAAAAGGGTAAGGGTAAAATGAAAAAGAAGGGTGATATGAACATCAAAAGTTATTTCACTGTCACACCCTCCTCTCCATCAGATGCACATGGTCCTCAAGCTAGTAGAAATTTGCAGTCCACTTTAGATGACCATTGGAAGAAAGAATTGAGGGAGACTGCTTGTGATTACATATGTAGATGGTGGTATGATGCTGACATCCCCTTCAATGCTTCCTGTTCCCCATATTATGAGCCTATGTTTGATGCCATACATGCTACTGGAAAAGGCTTCAAAGGCCCTACTATGCATGAGATATGGGGGTATCGTTTGCAGAAGGAAATTGCCTCCATTAATGAGTATTTGAAAGATTTCAAAAACTCATGGGCAAGAACATGATGTACCATCATGTCAGATGGATGGACAGATCAAAGAAATCGTACCATCATAAACTTTCTTATCTTCTGCCCACAGGGAACCATGTTTCTAAAATCAATTGATGCATCTGATAAGGTAAAAGATGGACAATTGTTGTTTCAGCGATTGGATGAGGTTGTTGAGGAGGTGGGGGTGGCTAATGTTGTTCAAGTTATCACAGATAATGCCTCTAACTATGTTCTTACTGGTAAACTGTTAGAGGAAAAACACAGAACCGTCTTTTGGACCCCATGTGCTGCACATTGCATAGACCTTATGCTTGAGGATATTGGCAAATTAGATTGGGTCAAAAACACTATAAATCATGCCAAAAGCATAATAAAATTTATCTACAATCATTCATGGATTTTGAGCCTGATGAGGAAACAGACAGGGGGCAGGGATATTATTAGGCCTGCCATTACTAGATTTGCTACTCATTTTTGACATTGCAATCTATGCTTTCACAACATAGAAACTTGCAAACAATTTTTTCCAATGAAGAATGGAATCAAAGCCAGTGGTCTCACAAACAAGAAGGCAAAGAATTGAAAAACAAAGTTAATGAAGAAATATTTTGGAGAAAGGCAGCAGAGATTGTGAAGCTCGTTGAGCCACTGGTTAAGGTGTTGTGGTTGGTAGACGGGGAAAGATTGGCTATGGGCTTCATTTATGAGGCTATGGATCAAGCAAAGGAGCAAATCAGTGTTGCACGAAGGATAAAGTGGCTAAGTATGGGTCCATTTGGGCAATCATTGATGAAAGATGGAACAATCAACTCCATCGCCCTATACATGCAGCTGGGTATATTTTGAATCCACGGTATCATTATAAAGCTAAGGAGACAGAAGCTTTGAAGGGGGAGGTTAGAGAAGGATTGATTGACTACATTGATTGCATGATCCCATTGGAGTGTGATCAACTGGAGATACACCGACAAGTCACAATCTTCAACAATGCCTCAAGTACCTTTGGGAAGAACCTAGCAAAGATTGCAAGGAAAGCAGATGAGCCAGGCAATAAACAAAAATTTCAATTTTCAATTAATTCTTAGTACTTATTTTGTTAAATCGTTTATAATTTGAAAGTTGGATATAATTTGTAATTTTGTTGAGCTAACTCATTACACTCCCTATTTTTTTTGACAGCACAATGGTGGGAGGCATTTGGTAGCCATTGCCCTCAATTGCAGAAGTTTTGCAATTCGTATTTTGAGTCAAACTTGTAGTGCTTACTGGGTGTGAGCACAATTGGTTTGTCTTTTGAGAGGATTCACCACAAAGAAGAAGAAAACCGTTTGGATAAAAAATGGTTTAAATGATCTAGTCTATGTCCAATACAACCTCTGGCTTTGACGCAACCAATTGCTGAACAAAAGACTTGATTTAGATCCCATTGTGTTGGAGACATTTGATCCAACATCAGATTGGGTAGTGGAGAGTCATCCAACAGAGTTTGCTTTTGATGAGGATATTGATTATGATTTACAGACGATAGCATCACTCAAACATAATGTTCAGTTGAATGCAGATCCTGATCCACTTGTACCAGCCTTAGCCTCAGAGGCAACAAGTCCTCTAGTTGCAAGCACTTCCTCTGCTTAGCCACGACAGAAGCGCATATCTCGTCTATCTCAGCTTGCAGCTGCTGCACAGCCTGCTAGTGCTACCACTTCTACTATTACAGTTGGAGTTGATGATGAGGAGGAGCCATGGGCTCCCCTGTCTGACTCTGATCCAGAGGTTGATCTAGATGATCTTGGCTCCTCTAGCAGTAGCTAGTAGTATTGGTCACAATTTACTTTGGTTGTAGAAGTCATTTCTAGCCTCCTTGGTTATGTGTTTTTGTTTTGATTTCTATATCATCATCATCATCTATGTATTGGATAGTGCATTGGGTCCCAGTTTGATATAATGGGTATATTCATGAGCTACTTTGTTTTTTTTGGTGGGTAAGCACCCACGGGGGATTTGAACCAGTGACCTATCGCAAGGAGTGCCTTAACAGTGCACCCATTCACCGTCAATCCAAAGCCCCATGGGCTAAATTCATGAGCCTACTTTGATCATGTGTTGTCTTCTATCTATATTCTAATGCTGTGTGTTTGGAAACATGAATGAAAATCTTGAAAATCTTTACAACGACCGAGTCATTGAAATCGAGCCATCTGAGTCGATACAGAGTCAGAGTCGACCCTCGGCCAAGTCAGAGTTTTAAAACATTGGTTTTGCATGCTTATATCCATCAGTTGAAGGAGTTTCATCAGTTGTTTTTGGCTTGGGACTAGCCACTTTTGGTTCTGGTCATTGGAAGATTGTTTTGAGGGATAGCCGCAAGGCCTAGAGGTCTTATTCATCCTAGACGGAAGCCTTCGAGAGGGCCGCATACCCTTGCTCTGAAGCATATCCTATTAGAGGGATTTTCACATGAATATTTGAAGATTTAAGGGTTGAATAACCATATAAATTGTCACATAAGATTTAATAAATTTTCTATCCTTCTTTCTGTGCTTGGCTGTGGGATTTGAGGTTTGATTCATCAAGGTTGTGGGCTTTTCTGAGGTGAGGTGCAAGTCATTCATTATTGAAGTATACTATCCATTGACTTGTGTGCTTTCCTCTTTTGTGTTTGGTAGCTTGAGGGGTGGTTGTTGTGTAAAATATTAAAAGTACTATTATCTTTGTGATCTCCTCAAGGTGTTTGGAGAAGCCTTTTCTCATTATCCTAGGAGCTTCTTCTTCATTGTAATCATAATAATAAAATCGATCTTCTTGCTTGAAGGGAGCTTGGAATTCAATCCCATAGTATCCCCCTCCTGTTTTAAAAGGGAGGATCCCCTATCTTCTTAGTTAGTTTCTCTTGTTTAGTTTTAGATACTAACCCTTTTCTCTTGCCCTCATATTGATTAGATAGGATTTCATTAATATCATTTGTTATATCTAGTCATTGAGCTCATCTTCTCATTAAATCACTATTAGCAAATCTCATCTGCCATTGGTTACTTGTGCTTGCATCATTTAATTTTTACTTGTTTCTATTGTAATATCATATAAGTGAAGATCTTCTTAACCACTATAACTAAGGCATTTGAAATCGTTGTTATTATTTCATTGAATAATCTTGAATTGCTTCATTGGTTTATCATTGGAATCTTGTAGACTTGTGTTTTCAAGTGATATTTAATAACCTTAGTTATAAGTGGTTTACATTTTTTACATTGAAGCATATTTCCTTTGTTGTATCTCTTTGAAACTATCTAATTTCATCATCATTCTGGTCTAGTTTTGCATTCCTCAAATTTACCTCCAAGCATAAGCTTGGTTGATAAAAAGTTAGGACCACCTTCTTCATAACCAATTTGAGAAACTTGACCCTTAATCAACAGTTAAAACAGGTGACCTTGTAGTTCTCTTGTGGGCAATCCCTTGTAGGAACAAAGGCACCTGAGTCGTTGGAACTCTTGGGTAGGTATCGTTAATGAGGCCTTAGCCTCTTTCCCGAGGACTTCTTTCTACAACCCTGTTTAAGACTTGCTTCAAAATAGTTGAGAAGAAGGCCTTCATCTAGATTAGGCATATAATTAAAATCAACCAAGATCTTGCATCTCAATTAGATAGATCTTGCATCTTATTCATCATTGACTTAGACTTAGATTGTGAGGGCCTTTGGAGTGCATGAGAGGGGTTACTCAGTAGAGTAGTTGCACGGGGAGTCAATTAGGACTTTATATTATCAAGGTGCTATACTTACTGACCATATGCGGAGGGATTCAGGCGCCTGTACCACGCTGGACAGTGAGTGGAGCAAAGGGTGCTTCACATTGATCAGGATGGCTTGGGACCCTAGTATCGAGGGACTCCTTCATGACAGGATGGTGCTGGGGATAGGGATGACTCAGTGGCACATTTGGGATCCTGATATCATTTGCATTAGCCATTTGGGTCAACTGATAGAGAGGGCGCTTGTTCAGGCATTGCTTGAGGGCAAGCAATTTTTTGGCGGGGAGGACTATCATGTTCCCAATAAATAATTTTCTAAGTAAAATCATCATTATCACAATTTTGGCATTGAGAAATATTTTTAGCATATAAAACTTAGGAAAAAGTGGGTTATGGAGGCTCCACTTAATTTTTGGAGAAAAATGAGGTGACAAATATAGGAGAAAAGATAAATTAATTTGGTAGTGGGATGTGGGGACCACCAAAAAAGGAGAAATCTAACCCCTTAGGAAAAAGTTGAGCTAGGGAGAAAGAGAGTGAGAATGGAGGTCTAATTGGTGGATCCCACAAGGAGAGAGGGAGCAACAACTATAAAGGGAAGAGAAGGGCCTCATTTTTGTATCTTTTTGATAATTTGACATTTGAACTTGAGTTCTCTTGAGCTATTCAGCCAACACAACCAGTGTTACTTAGCAAAAGGGACTTCTGGGTGGAAATTCCACCTCTAAGTTTGGTGTTGAGGAGGACCAACAAACGACAAAATTATTTCAGGAGAAATTGCAGAGATTTTCACTCAAGGAGGACGAGCATTTCATTGGAGGTTTGCAGGGCTGGAAGTACTGTTGATTGGGAGGTCGAATTTGTCTTTACCAGGGTCTGCGTAGGGGTTTCTGTCCATCTTTTGTGCAGTAGCTTCGGGGAGTTGGATAAGGAGAAAATAAGGGGGATTGGAGCAGCATTTTCGTAGCATACTTGAAGGGTGAATTTTCATGAGTATTTTGAGGGCATATTTCATCAGTTCTTCTAGCATTCTTCAGCCAGTCAGTTAGAGCCAAACGCACTACTTGGGGTCACTGGTGCACTGTGGATTCAACCCAAATCCATTCTGGGTTTTTGTGGTTTTTATGAGGAGAGGCTCCAGTTAATTTAGTAGAATATTTTGAGCACTTTTGAGGGCCAAAACACAAGCTTGATGCCAGCCAGCAACAATAATATTTCCAGAGCAGGGCACAGTTATTTGGAGGAAGTCATTCTACCACTTGGGTCTGTGAGATTTTTCTGCGTTTTGCTGTGTCTCTAGCGAGGAGGCTACCCGCAAAATTTCAGCATATTCTGAGCACTCTTCAGGGCATACATTCCCGTTTCATTCAATAACTAGCATCAGAATTACAAAGGTAAGTGCGTAGTTCCAGATTGAGCCAGTGTTTCTTCTGGATCAGAGTTGTACCACCTGAGGTTTGCATAGCTTGAATAACATGTCCATGTTCCATTGTTCCTACACACTTATGTACTCTAGTTTATAATTATTAATAAAATGGCTCAACTGCTCAGCTCTATTTCCCTGGTGTTCTGATGTGTATTTGTGGTGTTTCGTTTATGGTTGTTGTTTCATCGTATATATCTGTGTCTATTGCTGTAAATCTCAATTTGGAACATTACAAGGCATACGAGGTTTGAGATCGAGAAGGAGAAATAAAGAAGGAAAATCGAATTGTAGAGGCCGAGAGAATTGCCGATCAGATTGAGGTTGAGTTTTCCAGCACACACATCCCAAGGTAATTGTACCATACCGTACAGATTCTGTACAGGCATACGAAAGATTGTACAGCTGCGAGTTGGGGCAGTGTTAATCTCAAATACGAGGTTGGACAAAGTTGGAAGATTGCTAGGTTGAAAGCTGGGTAGTTTTCTCAAGAATTTATTAGTGGTACTAAGTTCATTTATTGTTGTAATTAATTTCTTGAGTTCTATAAGAGCTGAAAATAATAAACATGTGTTAGCTAGTTTTTCCCCTTTGGAATTTGATAGGGTAAAAGCTTTGTCATTTATTGTTTGTGGTTTTCTATTCTACTTGTGCATATGTTTTCGGTGTGTCATCACTGTGTTGCTGTTCATAAAAATCAGATATGTGAAAATATTTATTGGCTAAAAATATTTAACTCTGGGCATAAATTTTATTGAAACATCAAGCAGATCTGGAACTTATGAAAAACTTACATGGTATTAGAGCAAAGTTATGAAAATAATATCAAATCCTTATTTCAGGAGGTAAAAAAAATTTCCGAGTTTTCAGGAGAAGGCAAATATCATTCTGGGTTTTCAAGAAAAGGGATTATTTTCTTCGGTTCCCAAGGCAATTGTACCATACCAGACAGATTTCATACAGTCGTATGGATGATTGTACAACTGCGTGTTGGGACAATGTTAATATCAAATACGAGGTTGGACAGAGTTGGAAGATTGCTAGGTTGAAAACTGGGCAGTTGTCTGAAGAATTTATCAGTTGTACTAAGTTCTTTTGTTGCTGTAATCAAATTCTTGATTTCTGTAAGAGCTGAAAATAATAAACATTTGTTTGCTAGTTTTTCCCCTTTGGAGTTTTATAGGGTAAAAGCTGTCATTTGTTGTTTGTGGTTTTCTATTCTACCTGTGCATATGTTTTCTGTGTGTTGTTCATAAAATTCAGATTTGTGAAAATGTTTATTGGCTAAAAATATTTAAATCTGGGCATAAATTTTATTGTAACATCAAGCAGATTTGAAACTTATGAAAAACTTACATGGTATTAGAGCAAAGTATGAAAAGAAAATCAAATTCTTCTTTAGGAGGTACTTTTTTCTTTGAGTTTTTAGGAAAAGGCAAAGATCATTCTGGGTTTTCAAGAAAGGCCTGAGATCTTTTTGGGTTTTTAAAAAGATGGGATCTTTCTGGGTTTTCAAGAAAAGGGATTAGTTTCCTTGGTTCTCAAGGAGAGGTCAATTTTTTTCTGGGTTCTCAAGTAGAGGTCTAAATTTATCTGGGTTCTCAAGGAAAGGGCAAATTTTTTCTGGGTTCTCAACGAAAAGAAGAAACATTACTAGGTTTTCAAGGACATGGCCATAGGGTTGAGATTCGATGATAGATTGGATGGGGCTTCTGACTATAGTCCTTGGAGGGAAAGGATTGCTTTGGTTTTGGAAGAAAATGAGATTTGGGAGTTTGCTTTCAAACGCCTCCAACAAAAGCTGCAAGATTGCGGAGCATAATGAAAAGGATGTGAAAGCAAGGAAAATCATTCTTGATGAGATAAAGGTCATATTATTCCTCACTTGGTAGGAAAGAAGATAACAAGGGAGATGTGTGTAGCTCTCACAAACCTTTACCAAATCAGTAACTTGAATCGAAATATGGTGCTTCAAGAGAAGTTGAGAGGCACCAAAATGGCCAAATCTGAAAACGTTACTTCTTATCTCACTAGAATCACTAACCTATGGGATGAGTTGGCAGCAGTTGGGGTAGTAGTGCCAGATCTAGAGGTGGTGAGAATCACCTTAAATGGCTTCTCAAAATAGGATGATTTTGTTCGAGGGATTATGACATGGGAAAATCT
Organism: Pinus taeda; assembly: GCA_000404065.3. Taxonomy (NCBI): domain Eukaryota; kingdom Viridiplantae; phylum Streptophyta; class Pinopsida; order Pinales; family Pinaceae; genus Pinus; species Pinus taeda. The sequence goes on from APFE030112223.1 coordinate 140,444, forward strand.
TCCTGATTGGCAGGGATTATGGGGCGACTTTGTGGAAATTTCTAAATTTGACACATTAGAAATCCCTACTACGATATTTGGTTTATTATCTCCTACTTGTTCTTTACATTAACAAGTTATTTATTAATATAAACATCGAAGTAAACACAATTGCAACCTTCACACATATATAGATCAACAACTGAAATAACTGAGACAACACAAGGGACACCGTTATTTTTGGACAATCGTCTTCGGGAAAACCCAATGTGGGAAAACCGGCGCAGCAGATGAGGGTTTTATTATTATGCAGTTTTTCTTAATACAACTAGGGTGCCAGAAATGGCTCACCCAACAGAGAATGTCCTTGGCGGTAATACCTTTCTTCGGAGACAGATATTCGAGCTGATCAGCAACCAGATGAATAGCCCCACAGTGATTGCTCCCTTAGTTTAACAACGAAAGCTGCTCCAACCTACCCTCAGGAATTGCGTCACCCTCTCTGACTCTGCGTCAGCCAATCAACTCTCAGTCTGCCCCATGAAAATTCCTCAGCCCAGCGTCAGCTCTGCGGCCCTCTACACTCCCTGAGTCAGCGTCTGCGGTTTCTGCGTCAGCCTTTTGGCCCTTTGCGTCCTTTGCACTGGCCTCCTCAACCTCTGCGTTAGTCTTGGCTGCCTCTGCATCAACCTTCTTAGACACTGCGCTGTCTCTCTGACACTCTCTCTGCCTTTATGCTATGTATTCTCGGCCTTTTGCTGAACTGCCCCTCACTGCAACAAATTACTAACTTGATTTTTCAACAAACCCTGCCCCAGAAAATCGAATTGACTGATCAACTTGGTGTATCTCCAACTGACACTCAAGCCTCCTCTTATACTTTTCCTGTTGACGATTCAGTGATCGAGATTAAGTTTCTAATCAATGGCTAAGATTAGATTTGGCTTGATCCTTGCCTCTTAGAACTTTCTCACCCATTTTATATTTATACACATTAATATTTTAATTTTCCTAAGTTTAGACTTAGGAATCCATCAAAAATATTAATTACTTTAATATCTCTTCACCCGGGTGGAATTTCTCCAAACGATTTCTGGGTTTTGGAGACCTCATGTGCCTTAGCCTCTCCACCAATTTTCATGGCTAGAGCACATCCGATGCTACCTAAAATCAATAGAATTTACTCAAGAGGTGATAACAATAGGGTCCATTTATGCAAGAAAACAAAACAATGAGTAAGAAGAGAACCTTGCTCTTGCAGGTAAGGGCAAGGCAAAGGTAAAGAAAGGCTCTGGTGGTGGAGCTACCTCTAAAGGAGAGAAGATGATGGACATGAGCAAAGTGTAATGCTTTGTTTGTCATTAGCTGGGGCATCATGCCAACTTGTGTCCAAACAAGAAGAAGAAGAAGAAGGGGAAGTCACAGGTAGCAACTTCAACAAAAGTTGATGACTTTGCAATTTTGTTCGAGAATGAGTTCTTGTTGATAGCTTGTCTTTCTAGCTTAGCCACTAGAAGTAGTTTGTATATAGACAATGGTGCTTCGTGTCATATGATTGGAGGTTGGAGCAGAAGAGTACTTCACTAGTCTGACAGAAAAGGATCTAGACTTCCACATTGAGCTTGACAATAATGCCAAGTACAAAGCAACAAGTTTTGGGACAATCATGTTCCAGAGGGATTATGGAAAACCGTTGACGGTGAAATAGGTGTTGTATGTGTCAGATTGAAAAAGAACCTAAGAACCTCATCTTAGTCTCAACATTGGAGGATAAGTGTTAGTCTATTACTTTACAGGATGGAAAGGTATATCTTCACCCTAAGGGAGCTAGCTTCAAAGTAGAAAATGTGATTCGAGTTAGAAAGGGAAAGCTATATAGGTTGTAGTTTGAGACAACTTGGACATTGGTACATAGTAGCATAGACCTGTGTGAGCTCTGGCACAAGAGGATGGCACACTTGTGTCATGGGGCATTAAAAGTGTCGAGGGAAATTTCCACAGGTCTTCCAGAGTTCAGCACAAATCAATACGAATTATGCAAGGGATGTGTGCTTGGGAAATATCAAAGACAATTTTACCAATTAGTGCCAACAGGTCCAAGGGAATCTTGGATCTAGTACATTCAGACGTGTGTGGTCCTATGCCAACTACATCTTTGATAGGGTAAACTATTTCGTTATTTTCATTGATGACATTTCCAAGAAGACTTGGATTTACTTCATAAAGACCAAGGATGAGGTCTTCAGTTGGTTTCGAGAGTTTAAGGCTCTTGTGGAGAACCAAATAGGAAGGAAGATCAAAGTGTTGAGGCCTGACAATGGAGGTGAGTACACCTCCAATGACTTCAAGGACTTTTGTGTAGGTGCAGGGATAAAGAGAGAGTTGACAGTTCCTTACAACTGTAACATACAGGATTCATATACATAATAGAATAGTCAGAACATTTGGAATATGTAAATATCCATTATAGGACAAGTAATATTTATATAAGAATGTTGAATGTACAAGAGATATGATAATGATATGGTTACAAATGAGGGCTTGATTATATACCTAGGTATGTGCCCCTTCATGAACGGCCATGTCCTTAGAGACATGCCTCTTTAGTATATTAATCATTATTAAATATTAATAAATCATTTATATTCATAACATTGCCTTCCTCTTTAGAAAAGCTTTGTCCTCAAAGCTTATTGCTGACAAGACCTTGTAATCTATTCGCATCTTTCAGAATTCTTTGAGTTGTCGACTTTGATGATACAAGATGATAAGATCCTCTGAGTGATAAACAAAATTGTCAAACTAAGAAGGGATCTAACCTTCCTAAATCAATATTTTGTGGAACTTGCGGTTATTAGATAATTTGGATGAATTTTTATCATAAAGACTAAATTGTGTTGACATTGATATTCTTGGGAACATATGTCAGTTGTTTCTGGTCTCATGGATATGCAAACTGGTTAAGATGTTTTCTTTTATGATTTGGGTGTCGATAAAGAGTTGTTGTGATTTGATTTCTCCTTAACCTACTTGTGGCAATCTCTTGGTTTACTTGAGTTGTTTGATTTCCTTCAGATACAAAAGTCGCTTGTTTAATCACTAGATCTTCATTTGAAATTATTGTTGTTTGAACTGCAACCTTTGACTCTTGAGTACGACTTCACTTCAATTGGATTAAAATAATTCCGAATCATGATATTCTTTGGATCGGTGTTTTTTCCCTTTTCTTCAACTTAGACTGTCAAGTTTGAAGACTTCGATGCTTCTTTTATGATAAGATTTTCTAATTTGTTCTCCAATGATTTCTTATCATTTTTAAGTTTCTTAATTTGATTGAGTAGATTTTGATTACGATTTATGAGACATAAAGGTTCTTCAACTTCTGATTCGACTTTATTTTGACGTTCAAGCTTCTCATCTTTTAAAACTCTAATTTGTTCTAATAATCTGTGTAATGTTCCTAAGTAGGAATACAAGTGACATACAATCATACAATCAGTTCAACAAACAGAAAAAACGAAATAGACATTAAGCACCCATGGAAACGCTGGAAATAAGGAACTTCTGAGCCATTTTATTACTTCCTCAAGAGAAAAATACAATGGTAAATAGAATGGTGCACTTGGGCTTGTCTCAATGGACAAGCATGACCAAACATAGGTGAGCAATAACTGAACTGAAGGCTGCTACAAATGCTGCACCAATCTGCACTGCGCTGCCCAGAAAAATGCTCTTTCTGCTGACTTCGAATGGCTGGAAACACCACTTACTGTGCTCATAAAGTTATGAGATTCGAGCCTCTGACTCCTTGGCCTAAACCCAGAAAAACACACGAACGAATTTTGTTGGTTCAGACTTTTGAAATTCTACCCCCAAGGAGCCCTACTTCAGCTGCAACTGCAAAACTCAGCCTGCTGGATTCTGACTGTAAAACCTTCTGGAAAGTGTCCAAAAATGTTGGGTTGATCCCTCCTACAAATTTCCTGACTTCCTGGGTGAGTTTCCGGGCTGTAGCTCTTGCCCCCAAGACCCACGAAATTGTTGGATTGGTCCTCTGCATTGTCTTTGAGCCACAACGGTCTTTTCCTTGAGGTAGAGGGATCACTAGGAGGTGGCTCAGTGGGATCCATCGGACCTTCAACATCGGGCATAGGCTCATTAGACGAAGGTTCTTCCTACTTTCTTGTAACATCATCATTTTCTTTTCTTGGAATGGGGAGATCTCTAGCTTTCCCAAGAGTAGTATCTTCATTGAATGTAACATCATGGCTTACTTCCACATCTCGTTGACCAAGCACATAGATGTTATATGCCTTTGAGTTCTCACTCTAGCCCACAAAAGTTCCTTTCTTCCCCCGTGCTCCCAACTTGTTTCTCTTCTCTTTGGGCACATAAAAATACACATGACAACCAAATATGAGAAACATCAGGTGTCTTACCAGTGAAAACTTCTTCTGGTGTCTTGAAATTCAATGCTTGATGTGGACACCTATTTTGAACATATATGGTAGTATTTGTAGCTTCTCCCCATAAGAAATTTGGTAGACCTAGATCATGAAGCATGGCATGGGTGGCTTCCATAATTGTTTAATTCTTTCATTCAACAACTCCATTTTGCTCAAGAGTGTATGCAATGGTTGTTTCCCTCTTAATGCCAACTTCTCTACAATAGTCATTGAACGCATTTGATTCATATTCAGTCCCATTGTCGATCCTCAATATTTTGTTCTTCTTCCCTGTTTGATTCTCCACCAAGGCTTTGAAAGCACGGAACCATTTGAATACTTCATCCTTCTTGTGAGACAAGTCATCAACAAAAATAACATAATATAAGTATCCTCCTAATGATGTTACGGGCAACATACCAGATAGGTCAGAATGGACCAGTTGAAGAATATCAAAAGTTTGACTTTCGTTTGAGGGGAATGGTCCCCTTGTAAGTTTCCCAGATGCACAACCCTGACAAACACCTTCACGATTCATGTTGAAATTGGGCATACCTATGACCATGTTCCTTACTAGGTAAGGCTTTGTAATGAAGGTGGGCAAATCTTTGGTGCCATAATTAAATTGAAGAGAAGTGTCACAAGGCATGGCTCCCAAAGGACTTCCTCCAACTTGATAAAGACCATCAACCCTAAATCCAAGTGTAAATGCATCTTTGGGGTTTCTTTGCCAAAGACGTACCTTTCTATCAACGAATGCTACCTTGAAGCCTTTATCTTCCATCATAGAAATAGATACTAGGTTCTTCTTCAAATTGGGCACATACAATACTTCTTGTAGATTGATGGTTTGACCTTGATTCAAGTGAAGAGTGACGGTACCTATTCCTTTCACGAGATAGGTGGCATTATCTCCAAGTATGATTTGCAAGTTAGTTTTCTTTTCAACCAAATTTAAGAGGGCCTCTTTGTACCCAGTGAAGTGCCTTGAGGCTCCACTATCAATCAACCAATGATCCAATGTATCCGGAGGATAGGCAGTAGATAAAGCGGAAATAAGATATAATTCATTTTGTTTTCCTACAACATTACTTTCCT
>APFE030112233.1:0-70985 GCA_000404065.3 Pinus taeda
AAAAAATTAATAGTTTTTTTAATAATTTTTATAAGATTTTTTTCGTTAGATGTTTTAATATTTGAATTGTGTAATTTCTTTAGTAAGTTCTTTATTAAAGTTTACATTTTAGATAATCCATAATTCTACTTTTTTATCTTTTTTTCTAATTTGTGTTAATTCAACTTGACTTTTATGCAACAATTTCATATATGATTCCCTTGTTTATTATGGAGCTTGATTATCTCCATGATTTGAAGGTCATGTTTATAACTATGTTTGGATCATAGCTATTGGTTCCACAAGGGGGTTGGTGAGGTTTCTCACCAATGCCACACCACCCACTCATCTGCCCCCAACCCCCCCCACCCACCCCCCCCCCCCCCCCCCCCGCTGCCCAAAACCTATTATCACCAAGGGGTCAAAGGGGAAGGAGGAGGGTAACATCTTTTCAAAACCTTCCCTGTAAGGTGCCCTAGAAGATAATTTTTTCGAAAAATTTCCTCGTAAAATATTGGAATTTTGTAGTTAATTTAAATCATTCATCATTTGACACAAATATAATCATAGAAGTTTAATTATGTACTTTTCCCTATGAGGTAACCCACCTTTTTTTAGTGCATTGTGCTACACTTTTTTTTATTATTGAGGGGGAATTGTGATTGACAGAGAAGAGAGTTTGGGAATGTGAAGAGGAGGTTGCTATGAATATGATGCATATTGTGTCTAGTAATTTTCCTTAAAATAAAAGTATTGTCTATTTGTTTTTCTATGGAAATATCCCAAATTGTGTGAACCACATGTATTTTTTTCTTGTTGGTATTGCCTCATTGTATATTTTATTTATGTTTTAATTTTATTTATTGCTATATGATCTTTTACTAACATATTTCATTATTATTTTGAGAACAACTCTTCACATAATTTTCATGACATCATTCTTATAGTGTTATTATTAAAATGTATCCATCACACCCAAGATTCATCATGGAAATAAGTTTTCTCCCATAAAAGATTTAGACATTGTTCTTGTGCCATCACCAACCATTCCCTACAACTGTTGTCATTTTTATCATCATGTCCGTGAGATATAGTTATTGCAATTGATTATTTCATGAGGTCAAACCCAAACCCTCAAATTATATTTCAGTGTATTATCAATAAATAAATATAATATTTATGGCACTCTTCCAAGTATATTCACACGTGTTTTCTCTTTCAAATGAATTATGAATTAGATCAATTCGACATGTTTTTTCTTTAATGATAATTTATAGTTAACATACAATTTAAAACATTATGAGTATGTCCTTATAACTAACATTTATTCTTGTATATCTCTACATTTTAAACCCTTATGAGTTTATAATTTCTTCCTATTATAATATGTCTTCTATACAATTGCAAATATGATGAAAATTTGGTGTGCGAAGTAAAAGTTATTGTAACTTTCTTGGAGCTTGTCAATTTTTGTCCCCTTCTCAACAGTGAAGTTCTACATTATGCCAGATCCCCAATTTTTGAAAATTTATTTTGAATTATTTACCCAAAATTTAGTGTGCAAAGTAAAGGTTATTGCAACTTTCTTGGAGCTTGTCAATTTTTATCCCATTCCCAAGAGTGAACTTCTACAATATGCCACATGTCCAATTTTTCAAAATTTCTTTTGAATTATTTACCCAAAATATTTTCCTATATCTCCTCAGATTATTAAAATTTTCACAATTCAAAACTTCTCTTAAATGTTTTTTTTATAGGAAACATACCAACATATACCAACATGATGCATTTAAAATTAATTTCTAAATTAGCTACAAACTATAAATTATAGAGAATAATAATATAAAAGTTTCACTAAATTTAACTCAATATATGTCTCGAGCCTCTTAAAAATTTCATGTTGTGAAGATCCAAAATATTTTTGATCAAAAATTCAATGATGACACATTTGAAGCATCAAAACCCTAGGATCATAACTCTGATACCAAATGTTATCAACTAAATGCATAGCAAAACCAAAAGCAAACACCATGTACAACAATGTGGTTGTGGTACACAACTCTAACATAGCTAAGAGAAACAAGATACACAATATCTCATTAAAGAATTAGGAGACCTCCTCCAAATACCCAACTTCATTTATAAATCCAAATCCCTTGTCATCAACAATGAATACATGATATGTACATATACTTATTCACATATTGCATATATGACCCCTTCATTGCTAGGTTGACCCTATTACTTAAACATTTAGACATTACATGCATATTTAACTTATGTATGGTTCTAATTGGGATCATATTATACACATTTAACCCCGTATATGCTTCCATTAGAGTCATATCAAATAACAACACTTTGTTATTAATAAACAAAAAAATACATTTTTTAACACATCATAATATATTTCTTTAAAAAAAAATTAGTAATCTAATTAATAGAACTATGTGATAATTTACAAAAAAATCATAAAAATACATTCTCATTCTTACTTAAACACATGGCTAAAAACCATTAGCACTCTCTTATCCCTATAAGAGTTTAAAATTTCAATTATGGGTCATTAACATAATACAAAATCTTACATAAGAAAATCCATTGATCTTTACTTAATAGAAAATATTAAGTAAAAAAAATCTTTTGATATTCCTTAATTTTTATTAGAAATGATGCACTTTTCCATATATTCCTATAATCAAAGAGGTATTATTGATTTTCTTACACAAAATCAATCATGGTGTTTAGATTACTTCCTATAAATTAGGTTTATAAGAAGCTTTCTCAACCTTAGAATCAAGATTTTCTCTCAATTATGATTTACGTATTAAAAAAAACCTTGAACTGAATTTAACATTAATATCTTTATATATTCATTACGTGTGACGACCAAATAATTATGTAAATAAACTCTCTGTCTTTTTTTTTACCATTATAGGAAAAATGTAAAAACAGAGATTATTACTTCTTTATCATGGTGAAAAACTTTGTGAATTCCAAACTGGAACTGAATTAATTGAATTACCTATGGTAATTTTGATAAGGAAGTCATTGTTTAATTTCTGCTGAATGGATTTTCTTTAAACACATATGTATTAATGTGTAAGGAAACAGTTATCAAGTAAGGCAAAATAAACCCTAATTGTTTTTCGCTATACTTGGATAAAGAATGGGAAAAGGGAGACCCGGGCTGTTAAGGAACAGGCGGGAAAAAAGAGAGAAAATAAAAACAGATAGCAGAAAGGGAAAGTGGTGCTTGCGTCTAGTGATGACCAGAGAGCACAGGCGCAGAAAGTGCGCGACATTTGTTGAGGCAATGGCCTGGCAAGTGAAGCTTGGGGGGAGATTAGTCTGTATCGACTAATCTCGCGGTTGGGTGGAAAACAAGCATACAGGAGTGATTTCCTTGGAACAAAAAATCTTGACAACCTTCGAAGAACAGGTACGCATTGTTGTTATAATTTTAATTACAGAAGAGTTGACAAGTTTTACAGTAGTACATAACTGTGGTAGTTAATGAAATGTTGTCATTATGGAGTCAATTTACTGATCAGAGTGCCTGAGTTAGATTTAGTGCACAGTCTGAGTGTGTAGGGCGCTGGCGGTTAGTTGGCCAGATACCTGAACCTTAGTATTTAGATAAGTAAAAGAAGATTCATATATTCAGAACAGAATTATAAAGAAAATTATTCACTTATTTAGTAAACAGAACATCGAGAAGTTTGGGTAGGCAGTTGCCGTACCTGGTCTTCCCTCAGGTATAGATCATGATTACACAAATATTGTAACGTTAAATTAAAGGGTTTCGTATTCAGCGTAGAATATGCAAGGAAACAAACTTCATAAAATAGCCAAAAACATACCAGGTTCGAGGCGAGAATGCTCCCTCAAAATCCATCATGACAAGATAAATTTCTCAAGAATTTCACTGTAAATCCGATTTCATGCTTTATTATCACAACAGAAGTATTGCATTGTACAGTGCTACAATAATACGATTAAATGATTAAAATCCGATATGGGTTATCTCAGCTATTAAAACAGAATCGCCATGAAAAGAAGGTCGGCACCTTATATGAACTTGAGAACAACTCATACAAATCCTAAGACATTTCATATAAAAACCATAACGGAATTGTTTACAATCAATTCGAAATATGGAAACTCCTGAGGAGCAATCGAAGATAACATCATTTCGAATACAACCAGAAAGACATCGAACCAGTCATTTTAAAGGAAACCTATTTCAGGTTATATATATAATACTCAAGACTAACACAAATACACTTAACAGATGGCCGACCATAAGAGATTACAGACATCCTTATATATTTACACAGTAAATAAGCATGTATAACCGAGAGGAGAATTTGTGGGTAATCATTCAGAATAATAATTTATATTGCAAGAAAAGATAGAAACAAACAGAAACCCTGAGAACGAAACCCTTAAAGATTAAATCCTGTATACTATTTCAGTAAAATAAAGTATGAAACATGCAAATCGAAAAGCTTATAAATGCACAGAGACGAGCTGCCTTCGGCATGCATTATACTGTTCTTAAATACAAGAGAAAACATTTGGATGAAATAACCAGTCTTCGTCATTAACTGTTCAAGGAAGCCGAATCGAATTCTAAGAATTCGCGGCAATACCTCAGCCTTTACAATAAGAAAACCTAACAGTATTAAATTAACAAAAATAGCCTCATCTTCAGGAAGGAAAATCTAAGGGTGATAACCCATGGTTGGAAGCCGATAACAGTAACGGCCAAACCCTCTCATCGACAGAGAAGTCGAAGAATAAACAAACCATCCATGGAAACGCAATCCCTGACCAGACAAAGGTAAAGTATTAAAACATTCGGCATGGAAACGCAGTTACTTCTCTCTGAGGACGGAGGGCTTACCTCATGCGATGACAGCGGGAGTAGCTTAAGGGATGCGCAGCCTTGCTACCTCACCAGGAACCGATTCCTATTTCCATCGCACCAAGCAAATTGATTAGAGGACAAGTTTTCATCAAAAGTTATAACCAGAAGAAATAACAAAGAAAATATATTGTAAATAGCACACAGTCACCTGATAAATGATGCGCGTACTGAAGACTGGTTCAGAAATTCATTGTTACCAAGATGCAACTGCAGGTGGAGCGGCCGAAGCAACAGGCCAAGTTTCAGCGGCCGCGCGAATGGAACCCCGGAGCAACCTCTCGGCGGAAGAAACAAATGGAAGCCCTAGCCGAGATAGGAGAAATAAAACCCCAATGAATATCAGGTAAGCGCGGGAATGAACCTTCGCCGTGGATCACCATCGGCATCCCAAGGCCTGGACTGAACCCAAGGATAATCAATGCCAGAGCTACCCTCGCGAACCGTGGCAGGATCGATGGATAACATCGATAGAAAAGAGCCACCTGGCGTAAATCAGATACATTTGGAGTGCGGCTTTATATCTTCCGTATGATCAATTCCAAATAGTGTAAGAGTTGAATTAAATTCCACAGTCTAACATTACAGATGAGAGGACGTGGGTTAATAAACACCCATTAAACATAGATCTCGTAATTAATATGACGCCAAGGGTTATGCCAAGACTTGGCAAAAGTAACGATTATATCCCATATACATAATAAATAAAATAAATAAAATTATCGTGGGGTATTTAATTATATTTTTGTTTATTCATATTGAGGCATATGACATATGGTATCGGAGCCCAGTTACAAAACTGAGGTCTTTGGGCAAGAATATATATAAATATACATATTTCGTTTTTGTCGTTCCCGAAATTTCCTTATCATTGTTTTATGTTGATAAGTACAGGATGAGGAGAACCGACAACACCACTCGACAGCCGGATATGCCTGGACTAGAAGGTAATCCGGAGTTATGGGTTCAACTTGGGGAGGAGGCCAGAACTACAAATCAGGCTATCCTAGAAACTGTACAAGAGTTGAAGAATGAAATGGCAAGACTGCGGGAAGACAATGCTAGGTTAACTATGGAACAGGAGAGGATATTGAAAAGCTTATCTGAACGACAGAATCAAGTACCTGTTAATCCTAGTATGGAACAGCAACGAATGTCGGAGGAACAGAATCACCCTATACCCCCTGGAGGTTCGGAGGAACAAGAGGAACGTTCTGACAATGTATATGAACAACAAACTTCGAAGAGACAAAGAATGGAGCTGCAAGGGGAATTTCGCAAAATTAAACCCCCACACTTTGATGGGGAACAGGAGGAAGCAGCTGAGGCATGGTTGATTAACATGAACAAATATTTTCAACTCTACGAGTATGATCACAATCTTAAGGCCCGATTGGCTATTTTCCAACTGCAAGGAAAGGCCACCTTATGGTGGGAGGAAGTAAAGATAGTCAAAGGAGTTACCGAACAAACCATCACGTGGGATAATTTTCAAAGATATTTTAAGGAGAGATATCTAACGGAGCGGTTCTACGATGAAAAGGCAAAAGAATTCCATGATCTGCGTCTGGGGCAGCAGACTATGGACGAGTTCATCACTCGTTTCACTTCCCTGCTTCGATACGTCCCATATATAAGGGAAGAAAAGGCAAAAGTACAACGATTTGTAAGTAGTTTACCACCCTACATGCGAGAAAGAATTGAATTTGACAATCCCAAATCAATGGATGAAGTAATTCGAAAGGCCAGAATTTGTTACCAGCAAAGCAGACAAAAGGGAGAAGCGGTTGGCAAGAAGTGGAGTGAAAGGAAGGGCTTTAAGCCAATGGGAAACAACAAAGGAAATCGCAATAGTGGAGGTAAAGGGAACAACAAAAGTCCCCACAATAGAATTCCAGACCGAACTACATCCAAATTTAGGCCTAACAACGAAGCTAAAAGCAATGGACAGCAGATACGCTTGGACAGTGAAGGGGTCACTAGACCTCCGGTGCAATGCTGGGGCTGTGGGGGACCCCACTACATCAAGAACTGTCCACAACGAAAAGGGACGGAACAGCTATCTCAGATTCAGGAAGCCTCAACAGTCGGTGAAGTGGGACGCAGTATACCAAGGATTAATGCAGCATTAGAAGACTGCCAGGCGGAATACCAGCCCACTATGGTCGAATTTGAAGGTAATATCTCAAACCTTACTGTACCTATTTTAATTGACCCTAGGGCTACACTGAGTTATGTAAGCCCAAAAGTAGTAGAACGTTGTAAATTACAATCCAATAAATTCAAGAATCCATGGCTGGTGCAATTAGCCACGGGGGCCAAAAGACGAGTGGGAGCTAAAATAAAGGACTGTTCCTTTACCATAGCCGGACAACCAGTAATGGCAGACTTAAATGTGCTTCCCCTTGGTTCCTATGATATTCTCATTGGAATGGATTGGCTGGAAAAGCACTGGTCACTAGTGGATTGTAAGACCAAGATTATTTATTTTAAAGACTCCCTGGGAAATAAAAAAGAGATGCAAGGGATTAAAAGACCGACACAAGTGCGAGCAATAACAGCCAATCAACTTGCAAAATGTATTCGAAAAGGATGCCAAATCTATGCTGTTCAGGTGGGTTATGCGGATTCTAAAGATAAAACAGCCATCCTAAATAATATTCCTGTAATCTAGGAATTCACAGATGTGTTTCCAGAGGAAATTCCTGGGCTGCCCCCGAAAAGGAACATAGATTTCACTATTGAATTGGTTCCCGGTGCAGCACCAGTATCTCGTGCACCATATAGAATGAGCGTACCCGAATTGACAGAATTGAAAATGCAACTGCAAGAATTGTTGGACAAGAATTACATACATCCTAGTGTGTCTCCATGGGGAGCCCCAGTGCTGTTTGTTAAGAAGAAGGATGGAACCTTCCGGATGTGCATCGATTACCGTCAATTAAATAAATTAACCATTAAGAATAAGTATCCTTTGCCACGGATTGACGAATTATTTGATCAAGTGAAGGGTGCAACGGTATTTTCAAAAATTGACCTGCGATCTGGTTATCATCAGATCCGAATTAAGGAGGAAGACATCGCGAAAACAACTTTTAGAACCAGATACGACCACTATGAATTCGTGGTATTGCCTTTCGGCCTTACCAATGCCCCCGCAACTTTCATGTGTTTAATGAACAGCATTTTTCATCAATATTTGGATAGATTTGTACTGATATTTATTGATGATATACTGGTATATTCTCGCACCATGGAGGAACATCAAGAACATCTCAGAAAGGTGCTACAGACCCTTCAGGAGCATCAACTATATGCAAAATTTAGTAAGTGTGACTTCTTCAAAGAGGAAATCCAATACTTGGGTCATGTGATTAGTAAGGAAGGAATTGCTGTTGATCCAGAGAAAATAAAGGCCATAATGGACTGGCCTGTACCAAAGGATGTGGCAGATATTCGATCCTTTATGGGTCTGGCTGGTTATTATAGAAGATTTGTAGAAGGATTTTCGAAGGTTGCTTTCCCCATCACCTCATTGCAGAAAAAAGGGAAAGCATTTTAGTGGACCCCAAACTGCCAAAAGAGTTTTGAACAATTGAAGCATCTACTCACCACAGCTCCTATTTTAAGAATAGCTGATCCTGATAAAGATTACGTGGTATGTACAGATGCAAGCAAAGAAGGAGTCGGTGGAGTGTTAATGCAAGAAGGTAGGGTAGTTTCCTACGAATCTCGAAAATTGAAGGAGCATGAACAAAAATATTCTGCTTATGATTTAGAATTGACCGCTGTCATCCACGCCTTGAAAATGTGGAGACATTATCTGGTGGGCAGAAAATTTTTACTGCTCACTGATCACCATAGTTTGACTAATTATTTCAGTCAACCCACCCTAAACGCACGACAAGCACGATGGGTGGACTTTCTAAGCGGTTTTGACTTTGAGATAAAACATTTACAAGGGAAGGAAAACCGAGTAGCGGATGCTTTAAGCCGGAAAGTGCAACAGTTGTATGAAGTCTCTGTTAGTGAGTGGAAGAGCCCCGTTTTGGAGATGGTTAAAGAAGCTTCAAGGCAGGATGTTAACTATCAACAGTTAAAACTGCAACTACAGCAATCTGCTGGCTTGACAGACCAATCAGATTATAAGCTGAATGAAGATGGAATGATACATTTTAAACAAAGGCTATATGTACCTAGTCAAGACAAAATTAAAAATCTTATTATGGATGAATTCCATGTCAGTCATTATGCAGGACATCCAGGATATCAGAAAATGATTACCGCCATTCGAAAGGAGTATTTTTGGCCAGGAATGAAGAAGGACATTGCTGAGTATTTAGCACGATGCTTGGAATGTCAGCAAATTAAAGCTGAGCACCAGCACCCAGCAGGACTGTTACAACCTTTACCAATTCCAGAATGGAAGTGGGAAATTATTTCCATGGATTTCATCACAAGGTTACCTAAGACAAAAAAGGGCAATGATTCCATTATGGTGATAGTGGATAAACTAAGTAAGGCTGCACATTTCATACCGGTTCAATCCACGTACAGAGCTCCACAAATTGCTCACATTTTTATGCAAAACGTGTTTAGGCTTCATGGACTGCCGAAAGTGATAATTTCCGATTGCGATGTGAAATTCACATCAGCATTCTGGAGAACACTGTTCGCTGATTTAGGAACTCAATTAAATTTCAGCACAGCATACCACCCCCAGACCGATGGACAAACTGAACGAGTTAATCAAGTGGTGAAAGACATGCTACGGGCATTCGTGATGCAGCAACCCACGTTGTGGGAAGAATATTTACATCTGGTAGAATTCGCATATAATAATGGATATCACACCTCTACACAGATGAGCCCCTTTGAGGTTATGTATGGTCGAAAATGCCGAACACCTACTAATTGGGGAGGACCCGAAGATAAACTGAACTTGGGGCCTGAGATGCTTAAAGAAATGGAAGAAATGGTGAAAAAGGTGCGTGTGAATTTGAAGGCTGCTCAAGACAGGCAGAAAAATTTCGCTGATCGAAAGAGAAGATTTAAGGAATATCAGGTTGGTGATCATGTATATATCAGAATCCAAACAAAAAGGAGTACCTTACAATGGAGCGGATGTGCCAAATTGGCACCCCGATATTGTGGACCCTTCCAGATCCTGGCAAGGATTGGCCCAGTGGCATATCAGCTCACTTTGCCAAGCCACATTCGAGTCCACAACGTATTCCATGTTTCAATACTCAAGAAATATGTTTATGAGCCTAGGCATGTTATTCAATGGCAAGATATCCAGGTAATAGCTAATGCTGTAGAAAAACTATTGAAATTGTTATTAGAAGGAAAAAACTAATTCAAAATCGTGTAATGCAGGTCGAACCGGAAGGAGAGGTTTTGGTCGAACCTCTGAACATCCTCGACCGGAGAGAAGTGCAGCTGCGGAAACGAGCTATTACCCAAGTTAAGGTCCAGTGGCGACACTATGGACCCGAGGAAGCTACTTGGGAGGACGAAGAACTGATAAGGAGATCTTATCCAGCACTGTTCGTGGCTGAAAGACACCGGGACGGTGTCCAATCTCAGGGGGAGGAGATGTGACGACCAAATAATTATGTAAATAAACTCTCTGTCTTTTTTTTTACCATTATAGGAAAAATGTAAAAACAGAGATTATTACTTCTTTATCATGGTGAAAAACTTTGTGAATTCCAAACTAGAACTGAATTAATTGAATTACCTATGGTAATTTTGATAAGGAAGTCATTGTTTAATTTCTGCTGAATGGATTTTCTTTAAACACATATGTATTAATATGTAAGGAAACAGTTATCAAGAAAGGCAGAATAAACCCTAACTGTTTTTCCCTATCCTTGGATAAAGAATGGGAAAAGGGAGACCCAGGCTGTTAAGGAACAGGCGTGAAAAAAGAGAGAAAATAAAAACAGATAGCAGAAAGGGAAAGTGGTGCTTGCGTCTGGTGATGACCAGAGAGCACAGGCGCAGAAAGTGCGCGACATTTGTTGAGGCAGTGGCCTGGCAAGTGAAGCTTGGGGGGAGATTACTCTGTATCGACTAATCTCGCGGTTGGGTGGAAAACAAGCATACACGAGTGATTTCCTTGGAACAGAAAATCTTGACAACCTTCGAAGAACAGGTACGCATTGTTGTTATAATTTTAATTACAGAAGAGTTGACAAGTTTTACAGTAGTACATAACTGTGGTAGTTAATGAAATGTTGTCATTATGGAGTCAATTTACTGATCAGAGTGCCCGAGTTAGATTTAGTGCACAGTCTGAGTGTGTAGGGCGCTGGCGGTTAGTTGGCCAGATACCTAAACCTTAGTATTTAGATAAGTAAAAGAAGATTCATATATTCAGAACAGAATTATAAAGAAAATTATTCACTTAGTTAGTAAACAGAACATCGGGAAGTTTGGGTAGGCAGCTGCCGTACCTGGTCTTCCCTCAGGTATAGATCATGATTACATGAATATTGTAACGTTAAATTAAAGGGTTTCGTATTCGGCGTAGAATATGCAAGGAAACAAACTTCATAAAATAGCCAAAAACATACCAGGTTCGAGGCGAGAATGCTCCCTCAAAATCCATCATGACAAGATAAATTTCTCAAGAATTTCACTGTAAATCCGATTTCATGCTTTATTATCACAACAGAAGTATTGCATTGTACAGTGCTACAGTAATACAATTAAATGATTAAAATCCGATATGGGTTATCTCAGCTATTAGAACAGAATCGCCATGAAAAGAAGGTTAGCACCTTATATGAACTTGAGAACAACTCATACAAATCCTAAGACATTTCATATAAAAACCATAACGGAATTGTTTACAATCAATTCGAAATATGGAAACTCCTGAGGAGCAATCGAAGATAACATCATTTCGAATACAACCAGAAAGACATCGAACCAGTCATTTTAAAGGAAACCTATTTCAGGTTATATATATAATACTCGAGACTAACACAAATACACTTAACAGATGGCCGACCATAAGAAATTACAGACATCCTTATATATTTACACAGTAAATAAGCATGTATAACCGAGAGGAGAATTTGTGGGTAATCATTCAGAATAATAATTTCTATTGCAAGAAAAGATAGAAACAAACGGAAACCCTGAGAACGAAACCCTTAAAGATTAAATCTTGTATACTATTTCAGTAAAATAAAGTATGAAACATGCAAACCGAAAAGCTTATAAATGCACAGAGACGAGCTGCCTTCGGCATGCATTATACTGTTCTTAAATACAAGAGAAAACATTTGGATGAAATAACCAGTCTTCGTCATTAACTGTTCAAGAAAGCCGAATCGAATTCTAAGAATTCGCGGCAATACCTCAGCCTTTACAATAAGAAAACCTAACAATATTAAATTAACAAAAATAGCCTCACCTTCAGGAAGGAAAATCTAAGGGTGATAACCCATGGTTGGAAGCTGATAACAGTAACGGCCAGACCCTCTCATCGACAGAGAAGTCGAAGAATAAACAAACCATCCATGGAAACGCAATCCCTGACCAGACAAAGGTAAAGTATTAAAACATTCGGCATGGAAACACAGTTACTTCTCTCTGAGGATGGAGGGCTTACCTCATGAGATGACAGCGGGAGTAGCTTAAGGGATGCGCAGCCTTGCTACCTCACCAGGAACCGATTCCTGTTTCCATCGCACCAAGCAAATTGATTAGAGGACAAGTTTTCATCAAAAGTTATAACCAGAAGAAATAACAAAGAAAATATATTGTAAATAGCACACGGTCACCTGATAAATGATGCGCGTACTGAGGACTGGTTCAGAAATTCATTGTTACCAAGATGCAACTGCAGGTGGAGCGGCCGAAGCAACAGGCCAAGTTTCAGTGGCCGCGCGAATGGAACCCCGGAGCAACCTCTCGGCGGAAGAAACAAATGGAAGCCCTAGCCGAGATAGGAGAAATAAAACCCCAATGAATATCAGGTAAGCGCGGGAATGAACCTCCGCCATGGATCACCATCGGCATCCCGAGGCCTGGACTGAACCCAAGGATAATCAATGCCAGAGCTACCCTCGCGAACCGTGGCAGGATCGATGGATAACATCGACAGAAAAGAGCCACCTGGCATAAATCAGATACATTTGGAGCGCGGCTTTATATCTTCCGTATGATCAATTCCGAATAGTGTAAGAGTTGAATTAAATTCCACAGTCTAACATTACAAATGAGAGGACGTGGGTTAATAAACACCCATTAAACATAGATCTCGTAATTAATATGACGCCAAGGATTATGCCAAGACTCGGCAAAAGTAACGATTATATCCCATATACATAATAAATAAAATAAAAAAAATTATCGTGGGGTATTTAATTATATTTTTGTTTATTCATATTGAGGCATATGACATTACGAGATATATCAAAACATGCAGCAGTAATTACAAAATTTTATTTAACACTAATATCTTTATATATTTATAACATGATATCTCAAAACATGTAGCAGTAATGACAAATAAATTCATAACTTTAATATCTTTATATATTCATTATATTCCTTATATGATATATCAAAACATGTAGCAATAATTACAAAATTTTATTTAACATTAATATCTTTCTATTCATAACGTGATATATCAAAACAAGCCGCAGCAATCATAAATAAATTCATAACCTGATATATCAAAACATGTAGCAGTAATTACAAATAAAACCTTGAACCTTATTTAACATCGATACCTTGATACCTCTCCCGTTTTTTTGGTATGATATGATGTTCAAAACATTAACGTTCAAAGCTCATTTCATAACATATTTGCAATTCATCCTATATAAAGGTTGAGTATGGGAAACTTAGTTCATTAGAATAAATCTCTCTATTATGTGTGAGGTTTATCATTGTTATTACAACTGAGGTTTGAAGTTTGAAGTTTGAAGTTTGATTGTGTGTGCCATTTTGTGAGGTTTATTATTGTTATTACAACTGAGGTTTGAAGTTTGAAGTTTGATTGCGTGTGACATTTTATAATTAATTTTATAATAATTTATTATGATAAAGATGCATAATTTGTTTGTGTTTATTTTATATAATTTAGTAAGACGAAGATGTGTAATTATTTTTATATTTAATTTAAAACTAATACATGTTTAAGAAAGTTTTTTGGGCGTAAATTACAAGAAATTTTATTTGTGGACACGTTTCGAACCAAAAAGTGTGATTCATCGTCAAGACAAGTTGAATGATCACATCAGGCTTAGTATGATTAAATAGATAGAGCCGAAATTCTAACGGCTATATTCCAAGACCAGGTAACGGCTATATCCACAACAGCTAGATTTGACTGCATTAAGGGAATAACCAGTGTTTAATTACAAAAATTGATTTAGGTTCATTAAAATCTTAAAAATGAATGGACCCTTTTTAACCACTTATATCTATTATAACCTAAATTAATTTAACACTTATATCTATTATAACCTAAATTAATTTACATTAATAATTAGTTGTTACCAAATAATTTGTATCTAAAAAGTTTAAAGTAATTAATAGTTAAATATAGACATTATTAAATATATAAATACATAAAATACCAGGTTTTATATAAGTCAAAGGGCCTAATTCTATTATACCAATAAATATAAATTAAATTAATCTATAATAATAGTTATAAATGGACATTAATCGAGTAATAGAGTAAGATTAATAATAATAAAAAAAAAAATAATAATAAATAAAATAAATAATAAAATAACAACATAAAATAAATAAATAAAAAGAAAGTCAATCAGTTATTAATCTAAATAATGGAGTAGTTAGTTATAAAAGTTTATAAATATAGTTAATAGCAAGTTTAATATTATTACATTTATAATAATAAAATAATAAAAATAAATTAATTCTAATTCAGGTGGTTAGTTTAATGTTAAAAATAATAATTTAGAGTAATTTAGGGTTAAATAAATAAATAAATTTTTTAATATCTAATTAAAGGTCCAAAAATCAAATTAGTTTCAATTTTTTTTCACTAAGTTAAATAATAATAATAATAATAATAATAATTAATATTAATATAAATGTAATAATATTACAACTCTCTATTACCCTTATTAGTCCCTGCCTGGGACTATTAGCGTTCGATACGCAGTTGACTGGCTATTAGTTGATGCGTTGACCGCAAATTTGTACCGGTTATTTACTCGTTAACCAAAGTTTATGCTGCGCAGTTTCCTCGGAAAAAATTTTTAGCCAAAGTTTTTGTTTGGAGGTCTTATTGCCGGCCTCACGTGCCCCGATGTTATTTCAATGACGACAAATTGTTTTATCATAAGTTTTTCAAAAAGATGTGAGAGCGAGCAAGGGTATGGCGGTATCACTTTATTTTCCGTAAAATAATAATTTGTAAAGCTAGCGTTCACTTCGTTTCCCATAGTACTTGATCAATAAGGTATTTCCTATCATCATCAACATGTAAACAAGGTATTTCCCTTGATCATCAACAAATATGTTTTTCCAACCAGTGCCTCCGACCGTGCCTGCACCCGCTCCAATCACAGCTCGTTGATTTGGCAACCCTCAATCGCATGCCGAGCTCCACCACAATCCGCCACGTTCCAGCGTACTCCACCTGTCCTACATTAGGACCTCATGCTTGCATGTTGCTTGTCGTTCCGCCTCAACGACGTGCATTTACCACAGGTAAATCATCCCTTATTTAGTCACTTCTCACTGCACCATGCGAGTTTTAGACCTTCTTACTTCTCTGCGTGCCCCTGCACGGAGGAATATCGTCTGCAAATTTGGCTCTCCGTCCCGGAATCTCTGTTCATTTCTTGTATGTCTCTGGTATAGCTTTCGGCCCTTGATACCCAGGTTAGCTTGTCATTTCTGTTAACGGGTCATGAAATCTCTTTCTTCTTCGTTGTAGTCTCTGGATTTCTCTCGGCCTCAAGCTTTCGTCCCTGAATAATTGCTGAACTCTTATGCTCTTATCCTTCTCCTGACCTGTTAATGTACTCTCTCCTTTCATGGGTCGGTCGGTCCTAGTTTTTCTAATATCACACAGACTGAGCTTGCGGCCTGGAGTCAGTCCACATCTGTGGTTTATGCAGCGCTCTTGCTCTCGGAGGATGCTCGGTGGTAAAGGTTAGTATCTTTATGGACTTCTCTCTTCTTCAGAATATATGTATATTTTTTGGCTGTTAAACATTTTCTCTAGTTTAGGCTATATTAAGATATATATAGTCTGGTGTCTATTGTCTAAATTAATTACAATAAAACTTTAACATATCAACCTATCACACATAGTAATGCCTTATCGTTATTGAATTTTTAACAGATGACATCAAAAGCTGGTGGATATGGGGTTACTGGATATCTCCCCTCATGTATGGACAGAATGCCATTTCTGTGAACGAGTTCTTAGGTCACAGTTGGAACAAGGTGATTTGTTAAAAAATTCAATCTTATCCGAAGATGGATTCATTAGAAAATGATTCAAATCACTAAGAACTTGTGTGTGAAATTGCAGCCTACTAGCTTGAGCAATGAGACCTTAGGTGTATATATTCTAACCTCGCGCGGCATATTTCCACACAGATACTGGTATTGGATTGGTGTTGCAGCTCTGCTGGGCTACTCGGTCCTCTTCAACATATGCTTCACTGCGGCCCTAGCCTACCTGAAACGTGAGACAGTTTCCTTATGCTTTTGGCAAATATATCTTGGAACAATTTAGAATGATGGCGACATTGCCGATTTTCTTACTGAATTGATCGGATTTCATGCAGCTCTTGGGAAAGCCCAGGCGGTGGTGTCTGAAGAGGCTTTACGGGAGAAGCATGCAAACAGGACAGGAGAAACTATGGAGGTTGAATTGAGCTCTCGTGCTGTATCTAAAGGGAAGTCCATTGAAGAATCCGCATCTGAGGGTAAGGATATGAATATATTAAATTTATTTCGAAAGCTGTTTATTCTACAATGATTATTCATTAACTGTTTGTGCAATGGGCTGCAGCTCGTGCCGGTGAAATTATGAGGAGAAGTAGTGTATCATCTGCAGGATCTTTATCGGATAGATTAGGGGCAACGGCTGCTGCTAACTCGGGAAAGGCTAAGAAGGGCATGGTTCTTCCGTTTGAACCTCTCTCTATAGCCTTCGACGATATTAGTTACTATGTCGACATGCCTGCGGTATGTACTGTAATTTAAACGTAATGTGGTTTAATGGCTAAGATAAGCACGTAGGAATTCCAAATATGAAATACTAGTTAAATTTGACAAAGGTAAGAATTTCAAATATGAAACCTTTATTAAATTGGGTACGAATTTTAAATCTGAAACACCTATCAAATTTCATAAAAGCCTAAAGGCATAGTAAAAATTTCAAATCTAAAACACTTATCAAATTTCATAGAAACACGGTAGAAATTTCAAATCTGAAACATACGGCAAATTTGACAATTTCTGTAACTCCTGGTTTTTTATTATTTTAACAAAGAATATAGATAAATAATTTTTTTTTGATTGCCCAATAATTTGCCCTTCAAATTTCCTCCATAGCCGTAGGGCTCTGTCATTAGTTTAAATTTAAAATTTGAATTTTCATGGATAGAGCTTTTGACTCTTCATATATATAAGAGAGAGTAGTGTTTGAATAAGGATGTTTAGTTTAGTTGTATTTAATTCAATTGTAAATTTCAGGATGGTACATTAATAATGACAGCTTCTAGAGAATGTGGATAACAAAATCTTGCTTTGGTACAGGAAATGAAAGAACAAGGCATTACAGAAACCCGGCTACAGTTGTTAAGAAGTGTGAGTGGAGCTTTCAGACCTGGTGTTCTTACAGCGTTAGTAGGAGTCAGTGGCGCTGGAAAGACCACTTTGATGGATGTTTTGGCTCGGAGGAAAACAGGTGGATACATAGAGGGAACCATTAGTATCTCTGGTTTTCCCAAAAATCAAGAAACCTTTGCCTGGATCTCAGGCTATTGTGAGCAAAACGACATTCATTTACCACAAGTAACAGTTCACGAATCCCTTACATATTCTGCATGGCTTCGTCTTGGGGACGACATCGACGCAGAAACAAGGAAGGTTAGTGATCCTATATATCTTCTCCTCCTTTCCTTGAATTTCTTTCTCCACCTGCGGTTGTTGAATTGAATCCAATGGAATTGCAGCTATTCGTGGAAGAAGTAATAGAGCTGGTGGAATTGAATTCTTTGAGAGATTCTCTTGTTGGTCTTCCTGGAATAACTAGTCTGTCAACAGAACAGCGCAAACGATTGACTATAGCAGTAGAACTTGTGGCCAATCCTTCTATAATATTTATGGATGAACCAACCTCAGGACTGGATGCCCGTGCGGCGGCCATAGTCACGAGAACGGTTAGAAATACCGTTGACACAGGGCATACGGTTGTTTGCACAATCCATCAACCTAGCATTGATATCTTCGAAGCCTTCGACGAGGTAATTTAGAAAATAAAATTGCTTGCATATCGGCGTTTTCTTTAAACATGGTGCAGTACTTTATCTTATTGCCTTGGGCTTTGCCTTTTGCAGCTATTTCTGATGAAAAGAGGAGGCCAGGTCATATATGCAGGTCCTTTAGGGCGTCACTCGCATAAATTAGTAGAATACTTCGAGGTATGTTAAGTGTTAGTGGAATTCTTCTTCCTTACTTATTACTATAATAAAGATTGATTTCTGACGCACAATTTTCGAATACAGGCCATTGATGGAGTGCCTAAGATAAAAGATGGGTACAACCCTGCTACTTGGATGTTAGAAGTCTCTTCTCTGGCGGTTGAAACTCGTCTCGGAATCGATTTTGCAGATATTTATAGAAACTCGGATTTATACCAGTTAAGTATTTGGAGTACGATTACGGCCTCATGCATTGAATTGCTTTTTTCTTGGAGCAATTTTCGTTGAAATTTACCATGAAATATGTCGAATATTGGATTTATCCAATGTTGTAAACTTTCCATCTTACATGATTCTGTAATTTTTTTTTGAATATTTAAAAAAAATGGATTTGACTCTTAATTACTTGCAGGCGTAACAAAGCCCTCATAAAAGAATTGAGCACGCCCGCTCCAGGTTCCAAGGATCTCTACTTCCCCACTCAATATTCTCAGACGTTCCTCATACAATGTGTTGCATGCTTTTGGAAACAGAGATGGTCTTACTGGCGGAATCCACAGTATACCGCTGTGCGGTTCTTCTTTACATTTATATGTGGCTTAATGTTCGGTACCATCTTTTGGCGTGTGGGTGGCAAGAAGTAAGTACATTCAATTCACTAAACCTCTCATCCATGCCTGGAATTTCAAATTTAGGTTGATTACAATTTACCAAAAATTGTAACAAGAAATAGATACATTTCTAATCCATGTACCAAAAATTTAACCAGAAATAAATACATTTCTAATAAATCTACAAAAAAGAAAGGGTGAAAAAAAAATCATCTAACTAAGCCTATGCTTAAATCACTTATTAGAATTTAAATTTCTCATTAGAATTTATAATGCTAAACTTAAATCCTCAAATGTAAAATTTGTTTTTACAGGTTAAATGTCCTGCGAATGATGAAGATGTTTTTATTTATGGAGTAGCCTATTTAACAAAAATTTATGGTTTTGTTTTTTCAAAAATTTTGAAAAAAATTAAGATCAATAAATTAACTAAAATTTTTGGTTTTAGTTTAATTAGATTATTTTTTTTTTAATTTGAAAATTATCGAAATTTAGGTTATATTTTGATAAAATCGGCTAAGAAATTTTCTAAATTTCAAGTTAAAGTTGTCAAACTTCAATATTTTGAGTGCCCTAGGTTATATTTTGATAAAATCTGCTAAGAAATTTTCTAAATTTCAAGTTAAAGTTATCAAACTTCAATATTTTGAGTGCCCTAGAAATTTTTGATAGTGCTGAATCTATTTCCACTATCAAAAACAAAAACATGATTCAAACATTGCTAGATTTTTTGAATTTCTTTTTTGCCTAGATTACAGGGACTATTGTCCTTCCGAGCCATTCCTCAGGCCTCTATGACAACTCCAAAACAAAATTACATGACAAATTTAATGTTGAAATGAGGGAATTTATTTTTTTCAAAAAATCTGATAATGAAAATGTTAAATTGTTTTTTGTTTTTTTGTTTTTTTATTTGAATAGTGAAAATGTATTAACAACATCAAAAATTCACAAAACACCCAAAATTCTAAAGCTTAACAACTATAATCTGGAATTCTAAAATTTTCCATTATTCTCTAAACAAAAACCTAACCTCTTTATATTACTGTACAAATGTATATACAAAAGTATAGCAACCTAAAAAGTTAGCTATATTCATTCATGGTCTAAATAATTATTTCTTACAAAGCTGAAAACAACATAGGTTATGGTGAGTATTATCTGCTTTTCAGAAAAGTTATTATTGGGATGCATGGTTGTCCGGAATGATTAAAACTGTGAAATGATTTATATTGACTTTTTGAAATTGTAATAAACATTCAACACAATGTATTTCACTTTTGCATCTTTGCTATCATTATTCCTGACATTTTATTGATAAAAACAACGTGTTTCATTATCCCACCTTTGCTTCATTGTTCCTGACATTTCATTGATAGAGGAAAAACTGCAATTGATAGCCAAATATTTGCTTTATGTTCTGGCAAATAACTTCTGCCCTCTGGAATGAAACAAAACAGAGGCCGGCAGACAGATCTATTCAACGCAATGGGTTCAATGTACACGGCGGTATTGATGATTGGAGTAAACAACGCATCCTCGGTGCAACCTCTGGTGGAAATAGAAGGAACTGTTTACTACAGAGAGAAGGCTGCTGGAATGTATTCTGCTTTACCCTACGCCTTCGCGCAGGTTAGAAAACAGAAAATTAATCCCAGAATGGGTTTCTTATTTATTTATTTTTTTCGGGTTCCTTCCTTTTTCAGTTTATTTAACTGTGAGCATCTATCTACTTACAGGCGGCCATCGAACTTCCCTACGTTCTCATCCAAGCTGTTATTTATAGCGTTTTGGTTTATGCAATGATGGATTTTCAGTGGCAGGCGGCCAAATTCTTATGGTATTTGTTCTTCTCGTACTTCACCTTCTTATATTTTACATATTACGGAATGATGACGATGTCGTTGACACCCAATCACAACATCTCTGCCATCGTCTCCTCGGCGTTTTATGCGATATAGTCTGGTGTCTATTGTCTCTTATTGGATGTTTATGGTTTTGATATTAAGCTTTCTCTGTGTCCTATTCTCTGATATTGCATAGCATGGGTTACATATATATTTATTCATAAAACCTTAGAAGGACCCTAGATTTCATTGCACTACCATTCATGCGGATTTATGTATCAGTTCTTACATCTCGTTCATTTTTTTCCTTTTTGTTGGGCTCTTATGTTTTGGTTAATTTACTTAACTTGTTATGGGTTCCCATTATTAATCTCAAGCAATATATTGTTATCAAGCACGATGATGGTGATAACGCGCGGCGTGTTATATCGGCTTAACACGCCCCATGTCAAGGGGCATTCGGCGTGTTATATCGGCTTAACACGCCCCATGTCAAGGGGCATTCGGCGTGTTATATCGGCTTAACACGCCCTTATAGGATACGAAATAGGAACTGCCCTTTTCGATACGCCCACAGTTATCCTGCTACAAGGCCTATAAATAATTTGGTTTCACGACGCCCCTACATGCTAATAGTTGTTGTTGCTGCATTCATTCAGTTGGAACCCGTCTGATCGCACTGAAAGCTACGAAAATGTTTATTGCACATTTCATTTTCGGGATCTTCGGTATGCATACTTGCTCTGTCAAAGTTTAGTTTCATATAGATATAGGGTCGCATGGAGTACTTGCTCTGTCAAAGTTTAGTTTCATATAGATATAGGGTCGCATGGAGTTTTGTGCAAGTTACTTACTGCTGAATATGTTCTCTCATGACAGGAAATGTCACTGCCCTCATACTCTTCTTAGCTCCCTTGTGAGTTTTCTCTAACTCATGCCACCTAATTTCAATGATAAAGCTTACTGATGTTCATTTATTCATTAACTGTTTCTAAATTATGATGTGTCTCCTGCTGCAGGATTACGTTCAGGAAGATTATAAAGAAGAAATCGACGGAAGACTTCTCTGGAGTTCCTTATGTTTCTACACTTTTGAATTGCATTTTCTACCCTTTTGAATTGCTTGCCATTTATATCTCCGAATAACCTTCTCGTGAGCACCATAAATGGAACTGGAACCGTCCTTGAACTCTGCTACGTGGTTGTCTTTCTCTATTATTAATTATTAATTGTAAGCAATACCATAACATAAGCTTAATATGGTTGCTTAATATGGTTATGTTCACTTAACATATTTTTATTTAATCCTAAAAATTAATAATTATATATAAATAAAATGTTTTAATAAAATTAAGAAAAAATTATTCACAAAATTCTAAAATGATAACTAATAAAAATATATTTATCATAATAATTTATAATCATAAATATATTTATGATAATAATTTATAATCATAAAATCTATATGTAAATTAATTAATTAATTAATTAACAAAATCACAAAAGAAAATCTTAAGAAATCCTAAAAATTTGTCAAAAACCAAAAAAACAAAAAAACTTATTTTAGTAAAATTTAGAATTCTAAAAACTAACCCATAAATAAATAATAAATTCATACCATTATAAAAACTAATAACTTATCAAAATTAAAAATTCTAAAAATTAACAAGGGAGCCACTGCCGTGGCAGTAGTCCCTGCCGGGTCACGCTTTGTACATATTATCTTACATTGCACATTCTTTCAGATTTACCGGGCACATGGCCTCCATTTTTACGTGTTAATCTCAAACAATATTGCATCGGCCAAAATGGATTGACATCTTCGAAGTTTGTAGAATTTCTGAAATTAAGTAAACTTAGGTAAAATATAAATAATTGTTACCAAAGATATGAATGGGGAACCATAAATTCAAATATCTACAAGCTATAGAGATGAAACAATCACTAATTATTGTGAGTATAACTAGGAAGATATCTTATTATATATTTAACTAAATTAACCACATTGAATAAAGAATAAAGAGCTTATAGAAGCTATATCATTGATTTATGGAATAAATTGTATTTTGGGTGTGAAAGGCTTACTTAAGTTATACCACAACTAATTAAAATGTAGAAATAACATTATGAATATTGAGGGTTTAAGGAAGCTATACCATATCTAATTAATTTAAAGAATAATTAATTTATAGAAAACTTATGTTGAGCGTGTAAATGCTTTTTTAAGTATACTATAACTAATTAAATTGTAATCACAATTAATTAAAATAGAAAAGTTATAAAAGTTATGAATTCATTGACCGAGCAGGTTGTATATAAAAGTTATTGACAAATTATTATTATTATGAATATTGATATAACCGCTTTACAACGGTCAAGAAAGCATTATACTTACCTTTCTAAGTATTCCATAAATGATATGAGACAAATTTTCAGAAATCAATTGAGTGTGCCCATCGGCTACAAAATTCACGAGGTCTAAGTTGTTTGTATTGTGTTGTTGTAGCAGACCCCGGCCCCGACAGGGACTACCGCCACGGCAGTGGCTCCCTTGTTTTTATAACTTTTATAACTAACTACTCCATTATTTAGATGTAATAATTTAGTTGACTTTCTATTTATTTATTATTTATTTTTTATGTTGTTTATTTTATTTTTATTTTGATTTTGATTTATTTATTTTAGTTGTTGTTGTTGTTGTTGTTGTTGTTTAAGCTTACTCTATTACTTGATTAATTTCTATTTATAATTATTATTATAGATTAATTTAATTTATTATTTATTGGTATATAGAATTAGCCCCTTTGACTTATATATATCCTATATTTATGTTTTTATATATTTAATAATGTTTATATTTAACTATTAATTATTCTAACTTTTTAGATACAAATTCATATTATATTATTATTATTATATATTTAAGCTTACTCTATTACTTGATTAATTTCTATTTATAACTATTATTATAGATTAATTTAATTTATTATTTATTGGTATATAGAATTAGGCCCTTTGACTTATATATATCTTGATATTTATGTATTTATATATTTAATAATGTTTATATTTAACTATTAATTATTCTAACTTTTTAGATACAAATTTTTTGGTAACTAACGGAGTTGTATATAATGCGACTTTTTGGAGATTCCGGTGACGGAATCTGGGGGAATAAATTGAGGTTAAATCTTAATTTTTAGCAGTTAAAATGGTTTTTTAACTACATATTTGGATTCAACACCTTGAAAAACCCTTGGGAGCCTTTGATTGTGCAGAAACTAGCTATCAAACTTGCGATTCCAATAAATTGCTGCCGGATTTTGACTGGAAAAACCTACCCGAAAGGCTTTGAAAAAGTCTCATTATAGACAACTGCGTAACGAATTATTAATTCAAATTAATTTAGGTTATAATAGATATAAGTGGTTAAAAAGGGTCCGTTCATTTTTAAGATTTTAATGAACCAAAATTAATTTTTGTAATTAAACACGGGTTATTCCCCTAATCCAATCAAATCTAGCTGTCTTGGAATAGAGCTGTTGGAGTTTCCGCTCTATCTATTTAATCATACTAAGCCTGATCTGATCATCTGATCATTCAACTTGTTGTGACAATTGTGACAATTGGTTCAAACGCCTAGACAAATGAAATTTCTTGTTATTTATGCCGAAGAAACTCTCTTATATTTTATATGGATCACAAAAGCCTCAATTCAACTAATACATGTTTTTAGTCAAAAATTAAAAGTAAAACTACTTTAATTAAAAGTATTATTAATATTACAAGTTATTACAAAATATATGAAAAAATATTTCTTTCAACTATAAATAAAATATTTCAATGTAACATAAGTTTATATCAATTTATTGTAAAATTTTATCTTTTCACTTTTTACTTTTTTTTAAATGTTTAAATATGACCTAAAATAAAAAATTTAAATATCTATCTTAAATAACATATTTCAATGTGAATTTCCTTAAAAAAAATTAATATTAACCATAAATAAATTATCTCAATAAAATAACTTTAAAAAAAATTAATATTAACCATAAATAAATTATCTCAATAAAATAACTTGTATGAATTTTATATAGAGAGGGCTAAATTGATCATGAAAGTGAACAAAAACACTCATGTGTTAAAAGGTTCTAGGTTGAAATTTCACTAATTTAATTATGTACGAGAAATGGGCATACATTAACATCTAGAAGTTAAGTTATAGTGGTAGTATAGAGAAAAAGAATACATAAACACCTAAAAATTAAGAAATTAGAGTGAAAATAACATACACACCCACTTAAAAATTAAGAAATTATAATAATAAAAATCTGAAATTTATTAATTATAAAGAAATCACATCTTTCCAATTTCAAATATTTAGATTTTAGATTTTTAAAAATGTTTGTAATTGAAAAAAATTAATTTTTTCCCTAATAAATAAAATAAAATATTTTATTTTATTTTTAGCAGTTCTGACAATTCTTCTACCTCGTTAGAAGACTCTATAATAATAATAAAATAATCTTTACCGTGAGAATTTGCTTTCTTCGATAGAGAGTAACTATAAAACATCATTTCATAAGTAACTTGAATAAATATTTGTACTTTTAAAAAAAAAAAATCTTCTTAATAAATCAAATAAAATAAAAAATTATAATAATGTATATTGGTAAATTCTAAATAAATAAATAAAAACTAATCTCTTTACACGGATTACGATGCTGTCCAGTGATTTAAACTTGACACAGACACACTCCAAAAAAATCCAAATGTTGTTCACGCAATGCATAATAACATTTATCACAAAAGTCGTTACATCCCATAATAATAAAAATATGATCTCTGTTGTTATAATTTGTTTTCTTCTGTAAAGAGTAACTATACAACACCAATCGAGGAGTAACTACACATAAGCATTCCAGCATTAGATATGAGATAAGGTGAGCTTCATTACCCTTCGAAAGGCATGTCACATATAACTTTTTTTCCTCGTTTGATACCCTGTAAAAGCCTGATAATCAAAACACCTCTTTGATGACATCATCTAAGGGGACACTGTGATCATAATAAGTGCCGGGATGTGCGAAATCCAACCCTGAAATTTGCTGTCATAGTCGTAAATAAAGACAAGATATGGAAAGATTTCCTAAAACTAAAGCCCATGAAACTGATGCCAGTCATGTCTCCAATTGAAAGAAATGAAATAAATGCCATTATGTTATGCTTTTATAAAACACGGATTATAGTCTTCACTGATGGGTGTTTGTTCATTTCCTTTTATCTTTTATCTTCTTCACCACCGACAAATTATTATCTTCTTCATCACTGATAAATCATTACATTTTTTATTTCACTGTACTCAGATGTACCGTTTATGATGCAAATAACTGGTTTTCAAAGATATAACTGGTTAACTGTTGTGTAAAATGGAATGTAATCGGAAAAAACTTTGCTGTAATACTTTTTTTATTTTTATTTTTGCGAGGCCCTCAAATTTGAAACCCAGCCTGAACTTATATACATTTGTCATCCCCAAGATGCCGGTCATTATTTCGATAATATAGGAGAACACCGCCATAGTTAATTGATATGATATGATGGAGAGAAATCTTATATATAAGATGCTTGCATAAAATGGGGTCACATTATTTTATATAACATGCCTAGATCTGTCGATGACAAACTTCTGTAGTTCTCTCTGGGGAGATATGCCAGTGGTCAACAGAGTTTCTCCATAAATATCTTTTTATTTAATAGATGCCATACAAAACATTAAAGTTTCACTTGCCATTCCTATCTGGCCATGAATGTTTGCCGTAGTTGGAGGGAATTACACAAAGCAGGTACAGACAGCAATGGATTTACATGTGAAGACGCCGCGAAAACATTTCGGCAACTATGCATATAAACAAGATACTGCGTTGAAAATTTGCTATCGAAAACAAAGAATATTAGGACGTGAAGAATTACAAAATCATATCACAGATTAGGGTAACCAGAGCTAAATTCAGACTGAGAATAAACGCTGGAAAGGGAAGGAACAACAAAATAGGCAGAAATAGAATTCTATATTAATTCGCTCTCAGAAAGCACTAGCTGCTGCAGTAGTATTTTCTGCATGCATGCAACAAGTCTACATGATCAACTCAGCCGAAGAATCCAAACTTGCTCGCCACAATAGTTGAACTCCTATATTATATGAGAAAGAGTAACTTATCAGTACAAAAAAACTTTCAGGTTGTGTTGTTTTTTCACGACGATCTACTGATCCTCGAACCTGCATTGATTAAACTGACAGTGCAATGCAAGCGAGCAGGAGGATGCATGTGGCTATCGCTGAATCTTCTCCCCTCGCTGTGCTCTTGAATGATGTCATCTTGTTGCACTTCATCATTTTTTCCACCAGCCGCTTTGATTTAGGGTTCTGCACCTTCTCGTCCTTCCCCGATACCATCTCGACACTCTATGTTTTGTAGCAGTCCTCGTAGTATTCAACAACGAAGAGCAAACAAAAATCATACGCACCATGATCTCAATTCACCTACACATAAATATATAGATACACACATTGCTAGGGCCATGCCATGTCTTCCAATTAGGGTTTGGCAGTGGATTATGTCCCGAACTTCTGCCATGCCAAAAATTTGAAGGTAAAATCTGAGCTCAGTGCAGACTGCACTGTTCTTATGACTCAGATTCATTTCTCGGGGAGGATGGGCCATACTTGTCTCAAGCGGGAAGATAATCCATGTGCCTTGTTCCGTGTAGCGTGTGATCGTCTGTCCCTTTCACGTCCTACTGACACTTCAGGATTTCCCACCCTAGAGTCCATAGAGTGAATTTTTTGATCTTGGTCAGAGCTGATAAAACAAATCCCGGTTCAATGAATCCAAAGGAACCATCGATCCTGATACATTACGAACAGGAACAATTGTTCACAAAACATTAAGATTGCTTACATATGATTAAGCGCGTATTACTCTTTTATCTTTATCGTGACCAGCCACATGCCAATGCCAATGTCCATTGTTCATAGAAGAGAGTAAAGATTATTTGATAGAGACAAATAGACAAGCCATGTGCGGAGGATGAGGATGGGCCAAAGGCGGTATGTTTTCACTTGTATGCCTATTTCATCATAAACAAACAATATTGGAGTTGCAGTCAAATATTCATATGTGCATTTTAGCGTAAACAAACAATATCGTACTTGTACTCAAACACAGAAGAGAGAAATAAGCCACCTAGAATTACTTATTATTATTAATTAATATTACTATCATTGTTAGTTAATATTATTATTTTATTGTTAATTAAATTTAATAATATTATTAATTAAAATATTATTAATAACTAATAAAATTAATTTTTATTTATTGATTATTAATAAAATAATAATAATAATAATAATTAATTAATTATTAATGTTACTTTACTAATATAAATATCTTTAATTAATTAAATAAACCATTTTTATTTCATTCATTATTGATAAATTTATTAAATAATAAATTCATAATTAAGTAATAAATAATACTACTATTATATTTATATTATAAGATTATTTTATCAATATAAATATGGGTTTTATTCATTTATTAATATAAATATTTATTTTTATAATTATATTAATTATTATTAATTAATTAAACTCATGGATTTATATTTAATAGAAAGATTAATATTAAAAACTCTATGAATAATTATATCTTACAAATATCAATCTTTAAATTAAAAATTCTAAGGAGTTGATATTATAAACCTAAGGAAATAATAAACTCAAGGGATTATACTAAGACACAAGGAAATTATATTAAACCCAATGGATTAATATGATAAACTCGAGGTATATAAACCCTAAGATAAATATTACAAACCCTAAAATAATCATGATTGATTTTCATATTGAGACACTTGTTGTCACAATGTGATGCTGGACCATGGTTGACCATGATTGATTTTAATATGGAGATAATCTTTATAACAATGTGTCGTTATAGCGTGGTTGATTTTCATATTGAAGAAATCTTTGTTACAATATGACGTTGGACCATGGTTGACCATGATTATAAACCCAATGGATTTATATTAAAACCAAAGATTAATATTATAAACCCTATGAATAATATTATACCCTAGGAATATGAACCCATAGATTGATAAATCTAAGGGATTGATATTATAAACCCATGGAATTAATACTAAAAACACAACGGAATACTATTAAATGCAAGGGATAAATATTATAAACCCAAGGAGTGTAAACCCTAAGATAAGTATTATAAACCCTAAAATAAACATGGTTGGCCATGTTTTACCATGGTTGATTTTCATATTGAGACAATCTTTGTCACAATTCGACATATGACCATGGGTAACCATGGTTGATTTTCATATTGAGTCAATATTTGTCACAATGTGACAATGGGCCTTGGTTGTGCATGGATGACCATGATTATAAATCCAAGGGATTTATATTAAACCATTGGGTTAATATTACAAACCTTATGAATAATGTTATAACCTAGGAATATGCACCCTTAGATTGATAAACCCAAGGGATTTACATTATAAACCCAAGGGATTAATTATAAAACTTCAAGGCATTATAAACCAAAGGGAATAATATTAAACCTAGGGGATTAATATTATAAGCCCAAGGTATATAAGCCTTAAGATAAATATTATAAACCTAAGGGAATAATAGACACAAGGGGTTAATACTAAAAACCCAAGGGATTATAAACTTAAGGGAATAATATTAAATCCAAGGGATAAATATTATAAACCCAAGGCATATGAACCATAAGATAAATATTATAAACCCTAAAATAAACATGGTTGACAATGGTTGACTATAGTTGATTTTCATATTGACACAATCTTTGTCACAATTCCACATTAGACTATGGTTCACCATGACTGATTTTCATATTGAGACAACCTTTGTCACAATTTGATGTTGGATGATGGTTCACCATGATTGATTTTCATATTGAAACAAAAATTGACACAATGAGAAGTTGGACAATGGTTGGACATGGTTGACAATGGTTGATTTTCATATTGAGTCAATCTTTGTCACAATGCGACGTTGGACCATGGAAGACCATGGTTGTCACAATGTAACATTGTACCAAAGGACAATCTTTTTCACAATGTGACCATGGCTATTGACCATGATTGGCCATGGTTGATTTACATATTGAGACAATCTATGACATATTGTGACGTTTGAACATGGCCGACCATGGTTGATTTTCTTATTAAACCATAGGATTAATATTGTAAAACTAGTGAATAATATTATACCCTAGGAATATGAACCCTTAGATTGATAAACCCAAGGGATTTATATTATAAACCCAATGTATTAATTCTAAAATCCGATGGTCTTATAAACCCAAGTGAATAATATTAAACCCAAAGGATCAATATCATAAACCTAAGGTATATAAACCCTAAGATAAATATTATGAACCTAATGGAATAAGAAGACCAAGAGATTAATACTAGAAGCCCAATGGATTAATAATAAAAACCCAAGGGATTATAAACCCAAGGGAATAATATTAAACCCAAGGGAATAAATATTATAAACCCAAGGTATATAAACCCTAATAGAAATATTATAAACCCTAAAATAGACATGGTTGACCACGATTGATTTCCATATTGATAAAATCTTTGACACAATGCAACATTGGACTATGGTTGACCATGAATGATTTTCATATTGAGACAACCTTTCTCACAATGCAACTTTCAACAATGGTTAACCATGGTTGACCATTCTTGATTTTGATATTGAGACAAGTTTTGTCACAATGCAACATTGGGCCATGGATGACCATGGTTGTCACAATCTGACGTTGGACCAAGAGACAATCTTTGTCACAATGTGATCATGGTTATCAATCATGATTGACCATGGTTGATTTTCATATTGAGATAATATTTGTCACAATGCCACATTGGAACATGGTTATCCATGGATGACCATGGTTGTCACAATGTAACATTGGACTAAGAGACAATCGTTATGAAAATGTGACCATAGTTATTAACCATAGTTAACCATGGTTGATTTTCATAGTGAGACAATCTTTGTCACAATGCAACATTGAGACACAGTTGACCATGGTTGGTGATGAGCCAGAGAAATGGGTAATTATATGGGCTCATTTGCCTCTTAGTTCAATTTAATCCACCATTCTCATTATTTTATTGCATTTTTTTTAATATATTTATGCTAATAGAGTGAATTGGGTTAGTCATTTTGCCATGTAGTCTAATGTGTGCTTTATGCAGTTTTTTTGGTCAAATTTGGACAAAATCAAGGGATTTATGAGAAAATGGAAGCCAAAACTTGAGGAAAACAAGGAAGAGGATTTGTAGAGGGGTGTCTCCTTCATTTCTGACCCCTTTCCTTGAATCCTCCATCAGTAACTCGGAGCACAAGAGGTCCACAGTCCACGGGGCAGTCGAGCAAGTAAAGAAGGACTGTTGTTATCTCCAGTTCTAGGAAGCCGAGTTGCTTGATTTTAGGAGGATTGTTGGAGGACTCCATTTGTATAGCTAATGGGGCTTAGAGTCTTAGTAGGTTAGCCAGTCATTAGTATAATTTTCACACTTTTGTGTAGCACTTGTTCAACTTATCTTCGAGTTTCTTTTTTAGAACAATTTATGTAATGTGACTTTTATTTTTGATAATGAATATGAAATATTTTTCGAGCCAGCACTGATCTCTTTCATAGGGCTGAAGCTCTTGGGTTAGGGCTCAACCCAAGCTACATAGCACCTCTTGCTTTGTACTTGTATGTTTTTGCTTCAGTTTATGAGTTAATTTCTGTTACATAGATTCATTTTACTTTGTTAGATTAGGTTGCTTTTGATGGTTTGGATAGTTGTTTTTGTTTTAGTTTCTCAAGTAGGTTACTACAATGACCAAATAAGATTCAAAAAGGCCAACAACAGGCGCTGATCTCCTTTCTCCCTTCCTCGGACTATAATTTGAGGTCAAGGCACTTCTGCTGCCACCAAAAACACAATTTTTCTCTTCCATGCAACTGCTAGTGTGATAACTTGGTTTTCAAAGATTGATATATTGGTTCAAATTTAGTTTCTTATATCATTTCTTATTCTTTTACCATAGATCTCTATGCATGATTTTTTGTTCAAACGTTACTGTTCAACATTAGGTCAAGCTAGAGAAATCTCTATTTTCATGCCATAGTTAGTTCTTTCTTTGATCAATTTTTGTAAGTAGATGTGCAGATATTTTGCAAGACATCTCATCTCACCATACATCCATAAAAAATCCATCACCATCTGACTTCTCATAGATTTCCCAAGTCATTCGCAACATTTCACCAATCTGCCCTAATTTCTGCGTTTTTCTCCATAAGCTTCCCTCTTGCCATTTGAACAAATCCAACCATCATTTTCTTTTTTAATATTGCTTGACAACACCCAAACACCTCAACACCTTCATCTAGCCTTCGGTTACCTTTTCCAATTATTTTTCCACCTTCAAAACTCCAAAAATAGCTCTCGGCCTCCTCTTGTAGATCCCCTGTAGCCTCCTGTAGAATTTCTTGTGAGTGACTTTTTGAAGTCTGATCATTATGAAAGTCTTCAAAAGGGTAGTAGGGGATTCTTAGGACCTCTCCACACCTTCCTCCACCTCTGCAAAAACAAACGCCACCTTCTTTCGCCACCAAACCTGTGTACAATCACAACCAGATAAATCACAAGCATAATAAATTGACATAAAGACACTCAAAAGCACAAAAAGATGTTTTCTTCTCATTTCTTTTCAGAAGTAGCTTGAATAAATGAAATTTACCTTTTCAGTAGTCAATGGCACTCATTTCATCAGTTTTCATCTCTTCTACAAATAGAATACCCTCTATAGAGTTAGCTTTCTTTCATTATAGTTAGAAGCTTCTTATGAGAATTCACAAAAATTGGCTTAAGCTCCTAGCGAACTTACGCCAGTTGACAAAGTGACAGCCTGCAGTAAGAGCTAGTAATTGTGCATACAACATTGTCACTTCCAAGTTTGTTATGAACTACCAGGTTGATAAAAGTAAAGTAGGAAGCCCCAAGAGTTGCAGCATTATTGCTGCAATACTGGTGCTCACCACTTTTTGGCGCCGTTGCCGGGGAAGAATCAGAGTATTTTGTGATTACTGCTTTCTTCTATTTTCTACTGCAACATTGTGCTAAGTAGTTTATTTTAGCAAAAGTAGAGTAGTTGTTTCACTTCAATTCTACAATTTCAATTCTGCAAAAGTAGATTAGGCATTTCTTATTTTCATTTCAATTCTGCAATTTCCATTGCAGCAAGAGTAGATTAGTCATTTCCTGCTTTCATTTCAATTCTGCGATTTCCATTTCAATAAGAGTAGATTAGTCATTTCCTCGCTTTCATTTCAATTCTGCAATTTCCATTCCAGAAAAGTAGATTAGTCATTTCCTTGCTTTCATTTCAATTCTGCAATTTCATTTCAGCAAGTTCATTTCGGTTAGTTGCAATTTGTTGTTCAATCCATTTCAATTTTGCAGGTACAAGCAAAAAAAACAAAAAATCACCCATATTTCCTTTCATGCATTGTAGGAACAAAGATAATTCAGGAAAATTCCTAACCAACACGACCACCACATCACAAAGTCACCGTTCTCTCTTCTTCAGTGGTAGTGATATAGAAGAACCTATAGGTGAACCACCAGAGATATACGAAGATCCTATAGCAGAAGAAGAGCTAGAAACCATTCCTCCTGAGACCATGGCTGAAAACAGAAACGTTAGACGGAATGGGGAAAGCGTAGAGGGTACCTTTCTTATCTGAGAGACCAATGGGGACACTAAAATGAAAAACATAACTCCTTCAGCCTTACCTCACTTCCATGGGTTGACTACTGAAGATCCTGATACCATTCTAGGGCAGCTAGAAAGAGAGGTAGGGGAAGTAAACTCTTAGCCAATACATCCTCATCGAGTTCATCCCTTAGAGGTTAATTTGAAAATATACTAGAAGATTTCAAAAGTGAGATGAGGCAGACTCTTGCCATGTAAATGGATACCTTGCATATCAAAAGAAAACAAGAGGAAGCAGAGAGGGCTTTGGCCATCTTTTGTCATAGGTGCATGAGAAGGCATCCTAGGAACGAATGTCCATTGAACTCTATAGAAGTGTGTTCAGTCTCTGAAGAAGACCATTCTATGAATTAGTGCCCTTCCTTGCTCGGACTTAAAGCTACATATCGGGGGCCGAAGGAGCCACTGAAAAACTTTATTTCATGAACCAAAGGATACCATATGGGCCCAGACCTTATTGGTAGGGAATGCAAGGGACATCCTAGACATATTACAACCCTAATCAAGCCACTTCCATGCCTTCTTGGGGTCCCCCTGCTCATCCTTCCTGGTCCACACCTCCTCATTGATCATATACATCTCAATACCATGCTCAGTCATTTCACTCTTATGCTCAGCCACAGCCTCAGTGGAATGTACCTCATTAGGGTTGGAGGCCCCAGTACAACTCTCCCCCCACTCTTTTTCCTCCACGACTTGATCAACCACAACCATTTCCTCCTGCTCCACCAAGACAACCCCAAATACTTGCTCAACCGAACCCGAACCCGAATAACAGATAGGC
Source organism: Pinus taeda (assembly GCA_000404065.3). NCBI lineage: Eukaryota > Viridiplantae > Streptophyta > Pinopsida > Pinales > Pinaceae > Pinus > Pinus taeda. Next base: position 34,705 of record APFE030112233.1, read on the forward strand.
CCAACAGGCATATAGTGGGGAAACATCATGCCTGACCTATGCTATGGAGATTCAAGAGATTAACCTATGGTCTCGGAAGGTTCTCCCAAATAACCATCCTCCCCCTAAGGAGGATGAGGAAGAAAAAGAGGAAAGTGAACCAAAAGCCATTCTGCCCTTTCTTGAGAGGTTAACCGGAACAACACAACCTACCCCAGAAGGAACTGAACTTTTGGGGGAATTGAAACAATTATGTGTAAAGATACTACATCTCCAAGGAATAAACGATGTGCCTATATACAACAAGATGATCAAGGAGAAGTGCTTCAGGCACAAAAGCAGGCGCAAGAGAGATGCTCCAACTATCAATGTCATAGGGCAACTGCCTGAGCTACTGTTGGGGTAGGTAATCTGTTCAAAATATCTAGACCCTGGAAGCCGTGTAGTCAATGTCCACATCAATGGCACCACAATCACCCATACCTTGATTGATCTAGGGGTTGCCATTAATGTGATGACCAAGGACACTATGCTTAAGATCAACCTTCATGCATCCCTGAGGAAGACCACAACAGTACTACAGTTAGCAGACCACTCCACCATGACCACTGAAGGGATTTTTGAAGATGTAATGGTATCCATCGATTCTTGGGAGTACCCTCCTGATTTCCTGGTTCCCCAAGAAAAAGAAAAGCTCACTGGGTATCCTCTCATCCTGGGAAAACCTTGGTTGGCTACTGCATATGCCTACATCAGTTGTCGAACTGGGAACATGACAATCAAGAATGGGCATACGTCAAAGCAGCTAGTCCTATATCCTCCTGCCCAACCTTTGTTAGAACATGATTTACCTCTCTGGTTGGAGGAGGAAGATGACAATGAAGTCTCTTCTGCACCATTGTGTGCAGTGGAAGCTACCATCGTGGGGGGCACAAATCGAGGATGTTCTTATTGAAAACTTGATTCAGAATCCACCTCCCAGTGTGTTGCTATTAGAAGAGCTGGTGGAAGAAACCCAATCCAATCCTTTATTTGATCTCTGTGTGGCTGACCCGACCTCTCTTAGAGATAAGAATGTGGAATTCGGCCCAAAAAGAACTTTGAAGATCAACTCATCCCTATCCACCTCTCAAGAGAAAGAATTGTGTAACTTATTAAGAAACCACTTGGATTCTTTTGCTTGGAGCTATAAGGAGATGAAGGGTGTGCACACGTTAGTCTGTACTCACCAAATTTACATTAAGGAAGATTTCAAACCAGTCAGGCAGCCTCAAAGGAGGATGAATCCAGCCCTTAAGGACAATGTCAAAGAAGAACTCCAGAAGTTACTGGATGTAGGATTCATCTACACTATCTCTGACAGTGAATGGGTCCCTCCTTTGGTGTTAGTGCCAAATAAAAATGGGAAGTGGAGAATCTATGTTGATTATCGAGAACTAAACAAGGCCACCAAGAAGGACCATTTTCCTTTGCCTTTCATATATCAAGTGTTAGATGGCTTGGCAGGGAAGAAGTTTTTCTCCTTCCTTGATGGGTTTAGCAGGTACAACCAGATTCAAATCATCCTAGAAGACCAAGAAAAGACCACTTTCACTTGTCCTTGGGGTACCTTTGCATACTGGGTCCTTCCTCTTGGATTGTGCAATGCTCCTGCCACTTTCCAGAGAGAAGTATTGAGTATATTTGCTGAATTGATTCATGATGCAATGGAAATCTATATGGATGACTTTACCCCTTGTGGTTGTAACTTCCAAGAAGCTTTTTCTAACCTGAAAAATTTTTGGACAAGTGTATTGAAATGAACCTGTCCCTCAATCCTGAAAAATGTGAATTCCTGATGACTGAAGGGACTATGCTAGGTCTTGCAATCTCCCAGCAAGGATTACAGGTGGACCCCAACAAAATTGCCATCATTCGAAAGGTTCCACCTCCTCAAAAGGTAAAAGATGTTCGAAGTTTCCTAAGTTTAGCAAGGTATTATAGAAGATTCATTAAGGATTTTAGTAAGCTAGCCTCTCCATTGTTTGGTCTTTTGGGAAAAGATGCTGAGTTCGTATGGACTAACAACTGTCAAGAGGCTCTGGATACCTTGAAAAGTAAACTGGTGACTGCCCCAATTTTGAGAAGTCCAAACTGGGCCCTACCTTTCGACATTCATACAGATGCCTCGAACGAAGGAATATGAACAGCCTTAGGGAAAATTTATGAGAAGTTTCCTTATGCCATATATTTTGTAATTAAAAACTTGTCGAAGGTAGAATTAAACTAAAATGTAACCAAAAAGAAGATCCTAGCTATAGTCCATTCCCTAAATAAGTTCAGAAATTACATCACTAACTATCAAACATTTGTACACACTAATCATGCTGCAATTAGGTATTTAATGAACAAACCAGACGTAAATTCTCCTATTATTAGATGGTTTCTTTCATTGCAACAATTTGATTTAACCATTGTGATAAGCCATGTAAGGAAAATGTTGTTGCTGATTTTTTGTCTAGAATATATCTATCTGCAAGTGAAGAAGGAATGGTAGATGATCGAATGTGAGATGAACACCTATTTTCAATCTCAATACTCTCTCCATGGTTTGCTGATATAGCAAATTACTTGGTTTCCACACAGTTCCCACCACACCTATCCTCAAAACAGAAGAGAAAGATCGTGAGGAAAAGTGCCCCATTCACCTGGATTGGGGGCAATCTCTTCAAACTTGGCCCATATTAGGTTTTGAGGAGATGTGTTAGGGAGGACGAAGTTTTTGACATTCTACTAACCTATCATGATGGCCCTGTGGGGGGCATTTTGCAGCAAAGACGATTGCCTTCAAAATCCTACAAGTAGGTTACTATTGGCCCACTCCTCATCAAGATGTAAGGAGATATATCAACCAATGTGACCGGTGTCAAAGGATGGGGAAATCTACTCCAAGGGATGAGATGCCCTTGCAACCTCAAGTGACTTTCGAGCCATTTGAGAAGTGGGGCATGGACTTTGTGGATCCTGTCAATCCTCCTTCAAAGCAAAAATATTACATCATTGTGTGCACTGATTATCTGACAAAATCGGCAGAAACAAAGGCGATCAAGATAGAAACAGAAGAAAAAGTAACTGAGTTTTTGAGAGAGAATATATTGTACAAGTTTGGATATCCAAGAAAATTAGTCACATATCAAGGGAGTAAGTTTACCTCCAACCTTATTGAAGACCTACTCACACATCACAAAATTAAGCACAGAACTTCCACCCCTTATCATCCGTAAGCAAATGGATAGGTGGAAGTCACTAATAGAGCTTTGGAAGGAATTTTGACCAAGGTAGTGAACAACAACAGAAAATATTGGGTAGATCGATTGGTTGAGGCCACCTGGTCCTATAACACCACCTAGAAGACCACCGCAGGGTTCACACCTTATGAGCTGGTCTATGGGAAGAAGGCTTTATTGTCAATAGAATTTGAATATAACACACTAAGGATGGCAACTTAACTGGACCTAGATCTCAGCCATGCACAAAAGGAAATATTACATCAGCTAAATGGATTGGATGAACAGAAATTGCAAGCCCTTCTCCACTTAGAGGTAGTCTAGCTTCAAAGGAAAATATGGCATAACAGACACCTCAAAGAGAAAAAGTTCCAAGAAGGAGATTGAGTGTTGTTGTGTGATTCAAGGTATAAAGATTTCAAGGGCAAACTGAGGACAAGATGGCCAGGATCGTGCATAGTAGAAAAGTACAATGACAATGGTTCAGTTCTGATCAAGACCATTGATGAAGAAGCCATCCCCATGCTTGTCAATGGGCTTAGGTTGAAAGTCTATAGAAATACCCTCTCCAAGTAAGAATTCATTGAGAATCTGAGTAAGACAGTGTTGCTAGTCGAACAAGTCTCTGCCTCCACTCCACCCACACCCTAAAAAAAAAGAGAGAGAAAAAAAAAGATCCCTGGGCGAAAACCTCCCCTTGGAGGCACCTTGGGTAAGCAATGAGGGTGAAAACCTCCTAGAGGTGCCCCATCTATCTCAAAAAAAAAAAAGAGGAAAAATGAAAACAGAGAAAAAAGAAAAATAGAAACAGAAAAATTAACTTTTTTTAATGCATTGCAAATTGTAGGAAGGCCATAGAAGAAAAAGGGATATGGAAAAGCTGAATACACCCCTGATAGATCATTTCTCCAACGCTATTGTCTTTTCCCAGCCCCTGGTCTCACTTGTTCTAGAAAACTGCATCCTACACGAGGCTCTGTGCATTCTACAGGAGGCTCATGTAGAAATCACAAAGAGCTCGAAACCAAGTCCAAAAAGGGATCAGAGGGCTAGAAACTTGTCCAGAAGACATGTGGACCATCCTACCACCACTCATCCTCCTAACTCTCCATTCCATACCTGCACCACTGCATTTCCACTCACTTCGCTCTTCCCTGCACAGAAAACACAAAAATCCTGTCTCTTTTGTTTTTCAAAAAAATGAAGAATAAACCAACAACATCCTTAACTTATCTCTTACCTAGTGCATACCAGGTGTTGTTCCTCAATAAAAAAAACCTTCCTCCATTATCTCTCGAGTCCCTACTCAAGGCTCAGCGAAAATTTTTAGAGAGAGAAGCAGTTACACAAAATCTTGCAGGATTCCTACACTAACTGATCCCCTTAAAAATCGAGCTCCAGAGGCAGGGTCAGTGTAGCCACAGATGATAAGACGTGCAAGGTACCGATATTGATTAAAGATCACTAGCATGAGGTAGCCGAGCCACCAATTCGGAAGCCATAGGCACCATCAAGAGCAATCCATGAATAGAACACCAAAGTCTGAGCATGCAACAACATGGTAGCGACTAACAGGCGAGTGACTAAACCCGTTCCTCTGTTACATGAGTATAATTTAGAAACTTCATGGACAAGTGAGATGGTTGCGATTAAATGAGATCGGTGGACAACTAAATGGCCACCCTTGTCCAGTTCAAATAGCACCCCTTGTCCAGTTCAAATAGCACCTCGTCGAGTTCAAACAAACCTTAGTGGGTGCAGTCGACACGTGTGTTCAGTCAACTTGGGAAAAATTCAAAACAGGTAGTGGTAGCATATAACAGGAATTATGTAACTGATTACAAGCAGACAACATGATGTTTCATAATGGCACTGAAGCAAGGACCAATGGTCCAGATGAGGGTAATGTACCCTTCCTACCACCTCACCTCGTCACCACAGAACACTCCCGAAGCTTAGGTATGCTATAGTTGACCGCCTTCACCACCTTTGTTTTTATTTGCATCGATGAGTTCTCGGCTGTAGCAACGTACCTACCACCTCCAGAACCTCGAAACAGTCACTCTTTGTCAGTTTCAGAACCCTTCTGCTTATTGATCTCTACAGGAGCACTATCGCACTCTACAGGAGTGGAAACACAGTCCTACAGGAGCCCTTCTACAAGAAGGCCAATGAATAGCCTCGTCGAGGGAAATTCAGGATTTTATGGCAAATTCAAGCTCAAAAAGGTAGGCTCAATAAAACCCACTCTGAATGTCCATATATCTACAAAAGGTGGTGGGATTTGAAGTGAAGTATGGAGTTGAAAAGAAAGGAAAAGTGAAAACAAAAGTCTGCCTATGTTTTTTAGAAATATATACTATTTCTCCATTTACTCTTTGCACTGAAATATTGTCTCTTTCTCCTCCGTGGTATTCTCCTTTGTAAAAAGATGATGCAACTCTAGAGAATTATACCTGTAATAAAAAGTGAATTTGCATTGGTTAGTCTGCTTATTTTGTGAAAGGAAAAAACATTGTTCTGTATACTCTCTATTTTTTAAGATATTGTTTCCCTCAAACAGACCGAGAAGTAAATTAAGTTTGAGAACAGAGTTTGAAGGGAAGGAAAGTTGCAATTTGTTTTTGTTAGAAAGGAAGAACACGGAAAGCTCTCTCTCTGGTTCTAGAAAGAAAACCTCAGTTGTTCCTCTGTTTCTAGGTTTGAAATTTGTTGCCTTCCTCCTCACGTGAAACATTCCAGCAGTCTCTAAACATCATGATAGGGGTTTTTATAAGGAAGGAGCCTATGAATTCAACTAAGCTGCATGAACATCCAGAAGTGGTAGCCCTCTTTACCATGGCAAATTAGATGCCTTTCTTTGAAAAATTTCATGGGTATGATGAGGAAGTCATAGAGGAATTTTTATTGTCTTTAAAACCTCACTCAAAAACCCATGCCACAGTCAGTTTTAGAGGTCTAACCATAGAACTTAAGCCAGAGTTCATCATCAATATTACAAGTCTCCCACTTGGACTCCCTTGGAGCAAAGAAGAAAAACCACTAGGCCAAGTTGTCAAGAAGACCTTTCTCCAGCCTAATGAACATCCAGTGGAGGATAAGAATTGCATCAGGAGGACAAGTATACCTTATCCATGGGGTGAGATCAGTTATCATATCATGAAATATATCTCCTATGAAGGAAGATGCAACATAGTTTATGGCTATCATTTCAGACTCTTACGTAAACTAAGATATGGCATGGACCTTCTTGCATCCACAAAACTGAGTATTCCATATTTTATCCTCCAATCCTTGATAGATTCTAACACCAAATTGAAGGCAGGAGATCCAGAACAATTAGCCCACCATGGGCTAATTAAATTGTTGGTGGAGGATGCCCTCCACACTTACACAATCCCCATAGCCTCGGAGATTTTCAGGAACATGACTAAAGAGGATGATATAAAAACTCTCACTAAGGACCTTAGTCCATCTGGAAGTGAAGAGGAGGACCAAAAAGGGGAAGATCAGAAGGAAATCCATGAAGAAGAACAGAACATTCAATTGGAAGAAGAGGAGCCCCACACAGAAAAAGAAGAAAAACAAAGAAGAGAGGAGAAACATGACACCACCAAAGATGAGCCTAAAGCAGAGAAGAAGACAATGTCAAAAGTAGAAAAAGGGAAAATCGCAGCAGAGAAAAGAAGAGGACAAGAAGTGAAAATAAGAAGCCTAAGATAGCTCAGAAAAAGGCTGCCACAAGAGAGGCATAAACTAAACAAGCAGAGGAGAAAACAAAATTAGAGACAACAAACACAAAACCGGTAGAAATAGGTAAAACAACATATGAAGAAGAAGAAGCACAACAAGAAGAAGTGTCTCCTGAGACACTACCAAGAGAGGCAACAACTGTTCTTGTTGAACTTAGTACTCCATCCAAGCCCAAAGGGAAAAGGAAGAGACAATCATCTATGTACTTAAAGGCTCAAAATAGCACCAGAATCAAGATGGGGAATCCTCAGCCACCTTCAAAGGAGCCCATCATCATTGAAAATGTCCCTACTGCAACAAGGGAGGAATCTCCGTCCGAAACCCCCATCACTTATGAAAGAAGAAGTCCTAAAACCTCTACTTGGATAGAAAGGATCAAACTAATCAGATCTAAAACAGTCCTATAAGAGGCGCAGACCTCTCTACAGGAGACATTGGCAAAGCTCCAAGAGACTGAAAAACTTGAAAATAAGGTAGAAGAACAGACCAAGAAGGAAGACAAGACAAAAGAGATACTAGAGCCTCGACCTCAGCCTAACTTAGGCTCCTACTACAACCTTTTGGAAGGGGGGAAATCATCCCACAAAAGTTTGCAGTCCCTCTTTTCTTCAAGCTCGAAAAAGAAAGAGTCAGGATCCATACATGGATGCAGATTGCAAAATCAAAAGGGGTGGAAGACATTGGACACATGGAAAACAAATTGAGGGAAATGTGCAAATAATTGAGCATGGTCAGGCATACAAAAAGCATCAGAAGAGCTCAATTGGAAGCAGAAAATGAAATGTTGAAGAAGCAGCTGCAAGAAAGAGAACCTCAAAGAGGAAATGAGTTGTCAATCTTAAAAAGACAGCAACAAGAAGAGGAACCCCAGGCAGACAATGACACATTAATAAGATAGCAACAGGAAAGGGAATCCCAGGCAGAAAATGAGGTGTTGATCTTGAGAAAGAAGCTACAGGAAAAGGAAGCCCAATTAGCCTGCATGACCAGCTGGGCTATGGAGGCATTACAGTGCAAGAAACCAGCCAAATCATATGCAGTGTACCTCAACGATTAGTGGCTCTAATTTCAGATTAAGACACTGGCCCAGAGGGGCACAATTCCTTTCCAGGATTATGCTCAATTCATGCATCTATGTGATCACAGTTTAGTTGAGGACAAAGCGAAGCTAGCAGAGTTTTACTTCCACAATATGGCACTTACTGACATGAACTTATGGGATCCAAATGATGCGTTGGGAGACTTGTAGTTGATGGCCATGGCATCTTGGATGAGTCATGAAGAGAAAAGGGTAGTAGAAATCCATAAAATGATGGCAAAAGAGCTTAATGAACTACTAATTATTAGAGCAGAACTGGAAAAACCCATGGCTCTCATCTATGCCCACCAACACCTTGCAGCTAATCCTCTAGTTGTCCCTAACTATGTTGATAAGCAAGCCCAGGCTATTGCTCATTTCGAGGATATGGAGAGATTGTTTGGAGATGATTGCATTCATGCTTGCATGAGAAGGTGGAACACATTTACACATAGCATACAGATCAGCGAGTTTCACTCCCCAAACAAGATGAGGGAAGTCATGAGGAGAGTGACACTGTATAGGCACTCTATGAAAAGTTTGAAGGCCAATTGGATTGGCCTTAAATTCAGTACTCCACTGCTGTAGGACTGCTGGAAGGAGTAAAAGAGGAGGAAGAACAGAAACAGTGGGAAGAGGTGGATAGGAAGGTAGGATTCCATGATAAAGAGGAAGATATCACATCAAAGGCATGGGATGTTAGGAAATCTATTGGAGCCATCAAGGATGAAGAGTTAGACTAATTGCTCAGAGGATGAGCAACCCATTCAGTAGGGGGTGATGATGAGCCCCAGAAATGGGTAATTATATAGGCTCATTTTGCCTCTTAATTTGACTTAATCCACCATTCTCATTAGTTTATTGCATGCTTTTGAATACATTTATGCTAATAGAGTGAATTGGGTTAGTCATTTTGCCATGTATTCTAATGTGTGTTTTATGAAGGTTTTTTGGTCAATTTTGGACAAAGTCAAGGGGTTTATGAGAAAATGGCAGCCAAAACTCGAGGAAAATAGGGAAGAGGATTTGTAGGGTGTTTTTCCTTCATTTATGACCCCTTTCCTTGAATCCTCCATCAGCAACTTGGAGCACAAGAGGTCCACATTCCAAGGGACAGCCGAGCAAGTATAGAAGGACTATTGTTATCTCCAGTTCTAGGACGCTGAGTTCCTTGATTTTAGGAGGAATGTTGGAGGACTCCATTTATATAAATAAGGGGGCTTATAGCCTCAATAGGTTATCCAATCATTAATAGAATTTTCGCACTTTTGTGCGGCACATGTTCAACTTATTTTCGAGTTTCTTTTTTAGAACAGTTTATGTAATGTGACTTTTATTTTTGATAATGAAGATGAAATAGTTTTTGAGCTAGCACTGATCTCTTTCAAAGGGCTAAAGCTCTTGGGTTAGGGCCCAACCCAAGCTGCCCAGCACTTCCTACTCTGTACTTATATGTTTTTTCTTCAGTTTTTGAGTTAATTTATATTACATAGATTCATTTTACTTTCTTAGATTAGGTTGCTTTTGATGGTTTTCATAGCTGTTTTTGTTTCAGTTGCTCAAGTAGGTTACCGTAGTGATAGAATAAGATTCGAAAATACCAACAACAGGCCCTGATATCCTTTCTCCCTTCCTGGGACTATGATTTGAGGTCAAGGCACTTCTCTTGCCACCAAAAACATAGTTTTGCTCTTCCATGCAACTACTAGTGTGATAGCCTGGTTTGGAAAAATTGATATATTGGTTCAAATTCAGTTTCCTAGATCATTTTGTGATATTTTACCATAGATCTCTCTGCATACTTTTCTATTCAAAGGTTACTGTTCAATATTTTCTGTTTGTAGGTCAGAAATTAGGTCAAGCTAGAGAAATCTTTGTTTTCATGGCATAGTTAGTTTTGATCAGTTTTTGTAAGTAGATGTGCGGATCTTTTGCAGGACACCTCAGCTCACCATACATCCATAGAACAGCTAGCACTAGTTCATTTCTCATATATTTCCCAAGTCATTCACAACATTTCGCCAATCTACCCTAATTTCTACATTTTTTTCCATAAGCTTTCCTTTTGCCATTTGAACAAATCCCACCATCATGTTCCCTTTTGACCTTCCTTGACAAGCTCCAGACACCTCAACACCTTCATGTAGCCTTGAGTTACCATATCCCATCGTTTTGCCACCTTCAAAACTCCAAAAATATCTCTCGGCCTCCTCTTGTAGATCCCTTGTAGCCTCCTATGGATCCCCTGTGAGTGATTTTTAAAAGTTTGATCACCATGAAAGTCTTCAAAAGGGTACTATGGGTTTCTTAGGACCTCTCCACACCTTCCTCCACCTCTGCAAAAACCAACTCCACCTTCCTTTTCCACCAAACCTCTGCACAATCAGAACTAGATAAATTACAAGCATAATAATTTCAAATAAAGACACTCAAAAGCACAAAAAGATGTTTTCTTCTCATTTCTTTTCAAAATTAGCTTGCATAAATGCAATTTACCTTTTCAGTAGTCAATGGCACTCATTTCATCAATTTTCATCTTTTTTCTTGCAAAAGTAGGGTTCATAGGTAAACTAGGGTTTTCTAGGGTTTGCGTTACATTTCAGTTTTCCTTCTTTTTCTGCAAATAGGATAGCCTCTGTAGAGTTAGCTTTTTTTCATCACAGTTAGAAGCTTCTTCTAAGAATTCATAAAAGTTAGCTTAAGCTCCTAGCAAACCTGTGTCAACTGACCAAGTGACAGCTTGTAGTAAGAGCTAGTACTTATGCATACAACATCGTCACTTCCAAATTTGTTATGAACAACCAGATTGATAAAAGTAAAGTAGGAAGCCCCAGGAGTTGCAACATTATTGCTGCAATACTGGTGCTCACTAGTTGGTACATGGTTGACCATGGTAGACACAAGGTTGACCATAATTGTCCATGGTTGACCATAGTTGACCATGGTTGAGACATGATTGACCATGGTTGAGACATGGTTGACCATGTTTGACCATGGTTCGGACATGGTTAACCTCAGTTGACTATGGTCAACCATGGTTGACCATGGTTGATTTTCACATTAACACAATTTTTTTCATAATGCCACATTGGACCATGGTTGACCATGATTGATTTTTGTATCCACACAATCTTTGTCACAATGCGATGTTGGACCATTGTTGACCATGTTTGATTTTCATATTGAGAAATTTTTTGTCCCAATGTGATGTTGGACCATGGTTGTCACAATGAGAAATTGGATGATGAAATAATCTTTGTCAAAATGTTGTAATGGTTATTGACCATGGTTGACCATAATTGATTTTCATATTGACACAATCTTTCTCACAATACGATGTTGAACCATGTTTGACCATATTTGATTTTCATATTAAGACAACATATATTGCAATGTGGCATTGGACTATGGTTGACCATGGTACAATCTTTCATATGTAGACAATCTTTTAAAAAATTATAATACAAAAAATAAATAAATATATTTCATAACTAGTTACCATCTTAAAATAAAATCAATCAATATTAATCTCCTTATAACTATTATTATCGTTTAATAAAACTGGTTTATATCCTCATTATTATTTAATAAAATATAGTATATTTTTTAAATGAATTAATGATAAATAAATATTTTTTTCAAAAACCTTTAAAACAAAAATAATTTGTGTTACGGGTAATTTTCATGCAGATTTTCGAATGTTATCATGAGAATATATACATGAATGAGTGTTAATATTCGTGAAATACTCTTTTTTTAATTTATATAAATTTAAGGTTAAAATTATAATATATTAAGGAAAATTAATTTAATTTATAAAAGTTTAATTTATAAATAAAAAATTTATTCAAAAAATATTAAAATTTTATTTACAATAACTTTTGTATTGGTTTTTGTCTTCTTTTCTTTTGTTTGGGGAATGATATATCAACATCCAGAGAGGAGGTTTGTAAAGTTAAGTTCTATTTCGTTCCACGTATGCTGAAAAACAACCAATCTCCACATGGAAATGATTGGGGATACTCAAAAGCCAATACGCCAGTTTGTTTTAGTTTTTGTCAAGTTTTCTTCACAATAAAATTAAACTTTGGTTATGGCTGGCATGGAGAATGATTATATTTTCTTTCTCAGTAAAAATGTTATCATTAAGATTGTTCAGAATTAGGTCAAGTTTGAATATTTTTGAAATAATTATCATTATATTACTCGCCCGTAAATCAAGTTATAACGGTCTTTAAAATATCTATAATCATAGAAACTTCATTAATCTACATCAAGCTTGAACAACTTTTAAGATAATTTAAATTTTAATTATATTGCTCCCAACTAAATCAAGTTTAACACCCTTTCAAATAGTTATAATACAAGAAGGTACACTAATATAAATCAAGCTTCAATATCTTTTAGATAGTTGCATTTAAATAATTTAATTGTATTGATACGAATTGGATCATTATATTGTTATTCATTTCAATGTATTCGAAGTGGAAAATGTGGAGGAATCAACTTACGGGACCCTTTTTACTCGCTAGACCCAGTTTTGCAAAATTGAATCTGAAACCTTCTGAGAGTGTTTTGAAGTATCAAATGACATTTTTTGGGGTAAAACGTTACTGCTTTAGCATGACACATTTTCATGTTGTTTTACACAAAGAGATATTTTCAGTGACACAAGACATTAGAGGAAATTTTGGCCTAAAAGTAGTCTCCTAAGGAAAAATAATAAAATAACAAAAAATTAATAAAGTAATAGTTATGAATTTTGGAGAGAAAAGAAGAAAACTTCTATTTTTTAATGTATTTTTGGCTCATCTCGTTATAGGTTTACTCGAATTTCAAGTGTAGACACTCGTTGGATGCATAATTAAATGATGCATCCAACGAGTACTCATTATATGTACTTTTGAGAATAATCACATTGATAAAAGTATGCATAACGGTTTCTCGTTGGATGTATAATTTAATTCCAGATCCAATGAGTGTGTACATTTGAATTTTGAGTAAAATAATAAGGAGATAAGCCAAAAATTCAATTTAAAAAAGTATTTTTTAAAATTTTCCCTCCAACATATTTACATGTACCTCTTTTCAAATTTAAAGGATTTTCATTGGTTTACATATTAGGTATGTGAAATTCTCATGAGCACTTTGAGGTTGAAATTTCTTCTAATAAGCATGTAAATAAAAGTCTGTATGCAAAAGTTATGTCGCTCAAAAGTTGACCTTCTTGCTTTCACATCTATAATTTTGGAGGATGCCACATCAGCCCCCATTAATCATCGAGAAGGGGATAACCACATTTTTTTATGTAAAAGACTCTACAAGTTTTTATATTGTAACTCTAGTCAAGAGTTGATGTATTCTAAATTAACCACTAGTAGGCTATCGAGTTGTGTTATAATTGGGCCACTAGGAGGAAGCGTCATTCCATTTTGTTGAGAGAATTTTGTTCCATAGCTAAGAAAATACAACCAAGAGAGATAGGAGGTAGAGCACATAGAGAGGATCTATACATTGTAACAACCCATGGACCACAAGCATTACTTCTTTGTATCTGTAGCCATATTTTCCATACACAAAAAGATAGCCGAATGAGCTCACCTTCCAGCTGTGTTTTCTCTCGCAAAGGGTTTCCGATAGCATATTTTGTGTATTATGTGTGTATGTGAACTTATTTTGTTATTATCTAATTTTCTGCATAGTTTCCATTTGCATGTATCACTAATAACAGATAAATTTATAGATCTAGAGTTTTAAATGAACTGCATTATTGTAGAATTTCAAAATTTTAATATAATATTGTCATATTTGTTGTGACGAACTATTTAGTGGAATATCCATGACATTTTATGGATAATATTGGTACCAAAATAGTTTTATTTTGGTATTTGCGGATATTGTAGGGATCTAGATAGATGAAGCCAAGAATCATAAAACCCTAATCATGGTCGATGAATATGTAAACAACCCTTGTGATCCTACAAAGGAGAATTTTATGTGGTTGGAACAACAAGTGGCAAATATTAACTGCAATGTAAAACTCCTCATGGCATCCCTAAATGGAAAGCTGAGGATATTTGGAGAAGATGGGGGTTCGAATGTAGAGGACAAATCAAAAAAGGGATGAGAAGATCGGGGAGAAATGGAGAAACAGTTGAAGAAAGAACCTGAAAAAGATCAACCGAGCTTGAGTGTCATGAACTAATAATAGTCCCTATTTAAAATGGAAGGAAAAGTTGATATAAAGTCATACCACAACACAATCGACGCTTTGAAGTTGAACCAGTGGTTTCAACACCTGGAAGTTCATTTCAATGTCCATCAGATTGAGGAAGGGAAAAATATTTCGTTCGCGTCGCTGAAATTGGAGGGCCATGCACTGACTTGGTGAGAAAGCCATATAGAAACCATGAGGTTGGAGGGAAAACATCCAATGACTAAGTGGGAAGATTTCAAAACCCTCATTAAGTCAAAATTTTATCCCATTGGGTACATGGAGGACTGGTGGATTCACTGGCATTACTTCAAGAAAAAAGTCAGGCCAAAGCATGTAGGAGTACACCACAAAATTTAGAAAGATGGCTATAGTGTTGGGTATCTCTCCAAAGAACAAATATGCACTCCTCAAGTATGTGGGGTGTTTTCACTACCATCTACATGAGAAAGTGATGTTGTTCAAGCCCAAATTAGTGGATGAGGCTTGTGTACAGGCACAATACCTGGAGAACATAGGACTGAAGAGAGCGCAATCAATTGGATCATAGAAGAAGGAGCAAGAAGATTCTTCTAAGGAGAGGAAGAAGAAGGAAATAGGGGGAAAACATAAATATATGATAGCCACATCACACCAGTGCAAAGATCCTAGAAACCACTGCAAAATTAATGGCCATATCAAGAAGACGTGTTGGAAATTGCACCGAGAGTTGAAAGTTGAAACCGAAGAACAAGAAGAAGAATCTCATGGCCATTGATTCGAGAAACAAATTTGAAAGCAACTTGTACATGGATGAGAAGATCGTTTGTACGTCAGTCTAGAAGGAGGTGAATCTGAGAAGCCTACAACCCTAATGATTTAATTTCCATCCATAGATTGATGTTAGTGTTTTCTTTCTCATATATGGGTTTCACTAGAAATGGAGCACAACTCTGATTTAGCCCCTTCTTTATTTTTCTGTTGAAGGTATGAAGTCATATCCACAAAAACTCTCCACAGCTGATTTGTTTAATAGTTAAATCCTATGTTTGTAACCTTCAATGGGTATTTTGGTGAAACAACCGTAAGGGTTCCTACAAACCTTCATATTTACTTAAAGGTTTTGTATCTTGTTGTAAATTGGTACTTAAATATTTCAATGCTTATTGGAAAATTATATACATATTGGATGTTCATTGGTTCTATGGTGTGTAATATAGAGTATATCATGGTTATTGTAACTAGTAATTATTGTTTATTGATCGATTGTTGCAATTCTTAATTCATATTTTAACTTATATTCGAAAATTGAATTCATATGAATATTTTGGTAGCATTCCATTCTCCAAAGAAAGGGTTTGAAAAATAAATTCATTAATTTTTGTTCCTGTCTTTTCTCCATTTAACTATTGCAACTCCTCTTGATCTCATTTTACCGTTACGATTAATTCTTACCCGAAACCATTCGCTCAAGATGTACACAGTCAACCAACCTCAAGAGATAAATCTGGGTAGAAACCCTTACCCCAACCTTGCTAAAAATTAAGGGTTTTCCTTTGCAATTGCAACACACCTTCAACAGTCAAAGTTTTAGTTGTTATATGAATATCTCGAACTTGTCTATGCATAGTAACTAGATTGTTTGTTTACAGCACTACAACCCTACTGTCGTATTTTGTGAGTAGTTTCCTTTGGGGAACAAACATCTCAGTTATTTGAAATATTTCAATATAATTATTTCTAGTTTATAAAAAAAGTTCCTCATTGTAGCAGTTATCAAAGAGTTGTGTCTTTATTTTCTAGAGTTTCTTTAGGAGCAAATGCCTCCCTTTAAAAATGTTGAATACTTTTGTGACAGAAAGAAAATTTTATTTTATTTTCCATTGGCTGAATTCCATACTGCTAGCAAAAATAATACACATATTTGACCATAACCTAATTATAAATAAAAATAGCTATCTTGTTGTCACATTATTTATGACTTAGCCTCCTAACCACATATTGTCACAGTGATAGAAAAGAAAAGGGTTTACATTCTCAAAGAAACATAGATTTGTACTTTATATTTACTACTTTTAGAAGAAGATTAACATTCTACTTATGGAAACACAACTGCATATATAAATACTTATCTGCTAGTCCAAAAATTTACACGTGGTTATTATGTCTAGTTTCTGCCCCAAAGATCCTTTGTTCCAGAACAATTACTTATGTAGAAGTATCCTCAATTTAATTCACTGGCATCATGACTCCTTAGTCGAGCCTAGAATTTCCACGGACCCAGTCTGCAGTTTTGGAGTTTCCACTAGCTCTAGTGTAGCTCTGAGACACCCCTCCAAGCAATGTCTTTCTTTTCTATTTCTTTCCCTTTTCCTCCTTTCGAGAGTTCCCTCTCATCTCTAGAAATTTGAAGGAAGAGATAATTTCCCTTAACTATTAACTGTCTGGTAACAAACAGTTACTAGAGACCCTTTCTTAAATTCTATGACTCATTTCTTTAAACAAACGAATTACTTAAAATTGCTCCAAATTCCAACATTTCACTCTATTGGGTAAATTTCTAAGTCCTCAATAGCAAAAAGTAATTACTGAAAATTTACAATACATGTGGTGTCACAAAGACATAGAGGAAAATTTAAGGATTTAAATTCTATGACAGAAATACCATCTCATTTACCAATTAGAAGTTTTCAATAAATATCATTTAAGTAAGAGAGATTATAAACTCCATTAAATTTTATTTTATTTCAAATATATATAGAGTATTGTATATTTATTAGCTCAATTTAAATGGATAATGTTATATATTTATTAGTATACTGGAGTAGTTTAATTGGCAAGCCCCTTGATAATGAAGTGATATATTCCATATGATTCAAAGTTCAAACCCTTTGTGAATCAACTAACAAAAATTGTTGTATATTATTAAATAAATTTAAGAAGATCATTAATTAACATTAATATGTATAGTATGTTTTGTGCATATTAATATGAATTTATTCTGTGAAGAGATTTAATTGACAATGTAGTTTGAGAAATATGTCATACTCTGAAAGTGAATAAAATTACACATCCCTTAAAACAAAATTTTATTTTCCCATTATATATGAGAAACAATCTAAATTTCTAATAATAAAAATTAAAAAAAAAAAAAAAACTAATTATCACATCATATAGGTTGAATTTGTTAAAAGAAAATTGTGTATATCATAATAGATGCTACATTCTTACAATAAAAAAAAAAAATTTACACATAAAATTCACCACAAAAATTATAGTTTTCTTTCGGCATCATTAAAATAATTTATCCCAAAAAAATACTTTTTACAGTAATAAAGCTTAATCTATAAAAATAATTAACCAAAAATATACATCCATAAATTTAATACTATAAAATGAAAATTTCACTTAGCATATATAATTACAATATCTAGGTTTTATAAACATATATATCTACAAACTTTATTTTGTTTAATCACTTTATATTTACACGATCTAGGTTTTCACACATATCTACACGTTCTAAATTATTTTATCATTATTGAAATTCAATTCAATTCTCTAAACATATACTGAAATTGTTTTCCCGTTGATATTATTAATAAATAATTTATAAAAACAAATCACTCGACATATAGACTCACAATCCTTATTATGATACCTTTCCGACCTCACCAATGTATTTTTTTTGCAGCACAAGCATACCTGCAACGAATCAATTTCCTTAAATCACTTGCACCTTAGTTTAAATACTTTGGAGATACGAAATTAACACATGAATACAAATTAAAATGTACTAAGTGGAATACAAAATCGAATACAATTATTCAAAAATTTAGTTTAGGATTAATAGAATTAAAAATAATAAATGTGACTTTTTTAATAAAATGTTATATTTAATATCGATGGTTATAAAATTTAATAAAAATATATATAAAAAAATAATAATAATTTAAAATTATATCAAATTAATATATTTATATATATATATATATATAAATTAAAAATTAAAATTAAAATACATTGTAAATAAATAACCATATATAAAAAAAATTGCAATATTTAAAATGCAGCTTGATTCCTATTAAAAAAAGTTTGTCTATTCTCTTAGACAATCCACAATTATTGAAAAAAAGTTGTCTAAGAGAATGAACAATTATTATTGCATGTGTCTTTTGTTTTTGTTTCATTTCTCATAAATAACTACAAATATTTTAATTCTAATTTAAAATTATTTGAAAAATGGAAATTGAATCATTTTTCATTTTCAATAGTTTCTTTCAACAATCTTAATAAGAGTTTTTCTAGTTACATTTTTTAATATTCTAATTGTGTAATTTTCTGAGTAAGTATTTTATTAAGGTTTATATCTTAGATAGTTCACCATTTTACTTTTTTATCTCTTTTTTTTTCATCTGGTTTTAATTCATCTGAAGTTTTATTCAATAATTTTATGTATGATTCCTTTGTTTATTAGGGAGCTTGATTATCTTATTGATTATGTAGTTTTTTCTATGAGATAACCCTCCTGTCGTGACTGCATTATGCTATAGTTTTCTATTATTGAAGGTGCATTGTGATCGAGAGAGAAGATACTCAAGGAATGTGAAGTGGAGGTTGCGGTGAATATGATGCATATTGTATCTAGTCATTTTTCTTTGATAAAATAAAAATAATGTCTATTTATTTTGTATGGAAATATCCCAAATTGGGTGAACCACATATATTTTTTCCTTGTTGGTATTGTGTCATTGTATATTTTATTTATGCCTCAATTTGATATATTGCTATATAATCTTGTTCCTAACATATTTCATTAATATTTTCACAACAACTCTTCCAATAATTCTCATGACATCATTCTTATAGTGTTCTTATTAAAATATATCCACCACAACGAAGATTCATCATGGAAATAAGTTTTCTCCCATAAAGGATTTAGACAGTGTTCTTGTGCCATCATCAACCATTCCCTACAACTGATGTCATTTTTATCATCATCTCCTCGAAATATAGCTATTGCCATTGATTATTTCATGAGGTCAAACACAAACCCTCAAATTATAGTACAGTTTATAATGAATAAAAAATCTAATATTTATGACATTTTTCCAAGTATATTCTCACTTATTTTCTCTTTCAAATGAATTATAGATTAGATCAATTGGACATGACAATTAAAATTTATGATAATTTGTAGTTAACCTACAATTTAAAACCCTATATGGGCTATGTCCTTCTAACTAACATTTCTTTTAGTATATCTCTACATTTTTAATCCCTATGAGTTTATAATTTCTACCTATAATGTTATAATATGCCTTCTCTACAATTGCATATATATGATCAAAATTTGGTGTGCCAAGTAAAATTTATTGTAACATTCTTGGAGCTTGTTAATTTTTTACCCGTTCCTCAGAGTGAATTTCTACATTATTCCACATGTCAAATTTTTCAAAATTTATTCTAAATTATTTACCTAGACTATTTTCGTATGTCACCTCAAATTATTAAAATTTTCACAATTCAAAACTTCTCTGAATTTTTTTTTATTGTAAACATACCAACATGACACATTGAAAATAAATTTCTAAATTAGTTACAAACCATAACATGCAAAGGGTATATATATGAAATTATAGAGGATAATGATACAGAATTTTGCGTAACATTAACTCAATATCTATCCTTAGTCTCCTAAAAATTTCATGTTCTGAAGATCCTGAATATTTTTTTTTTTTTAATCCAAAATTCAATGATGGCTCATTTGAAACATCAAAAACCTAGGCTCATAACTCTGATACAAAATTTTATCATCTAAATGCACATGAAAGAAAAAGTAAACACCATGTACAACAATGTGAGTGTGGTGCACAACTCCAACATAGCTAAGAGAAATAAGATACATAATATCTTATTAAAGAATAGGGAAACCTCTCCAAACACCCAAATTCATGCACGCATCCAAATCCATTGTCATCAATAATGACTACATATACCTACATATACATATCACATATTGCACATGTGACCCCTTCATTGCTAGATTGATCCTATTACATAAACATTTACACATTACATGCATATTTAACCCATGTATGGTTCTCATTGGGGTCAATCATACACATTTAACCCCATATATTTTTCCATTGGGGTCATATCAAGCAACAACACTGTTTTATTAGTAGACAAAAGAAAACACATGCATTTTTAACCCATGATCATTTATCAACACACATTCATTTCCTTAAAAAAAGTTTTGTAATCTAGATGGCATGACCATGTGATAATTTAGAAGGGCCCAAGAACATTTCAAAAAAATCTCATACATGCTCTTAAAAATGCATTCTCAATCCTACTTAAATACATCCCTAAGATCCCATTTCCATTTTATTATCCCTAAATTCATGTAAGGCCCTTTTTTTAAATATCAATGGTTGATCATTAACACAATACAAAATCTTACATAAGGAAATCCATTGATCTTTACTT
Source organism: Pinus taeda (assembly GCA_000404065.3). Lineage (NCBI taxonomy): Eukaryota > Viridiplantae > Streptophyta > Pinopsida > Pinales > Pinaceae > Pinus > Pinus taeda. The sequence goes on from APFE030112233.1 coordinate 55,466, forward strand.
AATACACAATCTTACATAAAGAAATCTTTTCGAAATATCCCAAATAGCGAAATAATCCACTGATGTGGCACACTCTAGGTGTTCTAGTTAAAATTAATTGCAATCAAAGCACTGAACACAACATTATCTAGAAATGCATCATTTATTTATATTGCAATCAAAACACTGAACACAACATGATCGGGAAATGCATCCTTTATTTATATTAATAACTGAAGAAAATTATACATGCCCATACAATAAGTTTCAAGCCCCTGCAATGGCATGTGGGACTCCTTATCACAAAGAAGACAAATGCATTGAAGCACAATCGTGGATCCACCAGAAAAAAAATAACACCCATGGGGTTTTCGTCCTTGGGATCAAACTAGACAAATAACACCCATGGGGTTTTCGTCGTTGGGATCAAGCTAGACCGGCCACACCAAGTTCTCAATAAAAACACAACAAGATAGATAAACTCCAATGATCCAAATGCTTAGCTTCTATCTCTTCTTATAATCTTGATGGATTCTCTAAAGATCCTATTTTATTATTTTCTCTTAAAAACTCAAAAAAATACCATGCACTGATACCATAGAAAAATACCACCTAAATATCATAGACAAATTCCATCCATTTTAACTCAAAAAAATTATTACAATATACTTCACCCTATAGTAATAAAGGAAATCTTGGTTTCTTACACAAAATCAATCATAGTTTTTAGTTGACTTCCTATAAATTAGATTCGTAAAAAAAAGCTTTCTCAACCCTAAAATCAAGATTTTCTCTAAATTATGATCTCCGTATTCAGAAAGGAGACTTGAAGTAAAATTTATTTAATTTTAATATCCTTATATATTCATAACACGAGATATCAAAACATGCAGCAGTTATCACAAATGATGTTCAAAACATTAACGTCCAAAGCTCATTTCATAACAGCTTTGCAACACGTCTAAATTCATCCTAACTATAAAGGTTGAGGATGGGAAACTTAGGTCAAAACATCATTGGAAAATATTTCTCTATTATGTTGAGGTTTATCATTGCTGCTACAACTGAAGTTTGTTTTCTTAATCGAAAAAAAATATTATATTATTATAGATATTCCTATTATAGATATTATTATTATATTTCTCTTGGATTGATAAATATTTATAATTTAACGATACATTATGTATTAAATATCATCATGGATTTTATACCAATTAGAGTAGGATGGAGATGCATAATACTATATTTAATTTAAAACTTCTCATAAAAAATTATCTAATAACAGTAAATAAAAAACAATTTAATTTTAAAACCATTATTTATATTACAATAGATTATGAAGGAATGTGTTATAGTTTAATATAATATAATTTATTATTAAATTTATGTAAAATGCTAAACTAAATTTTATCTTTTTAACTTTTTTTTTTTATTTTTTATTTTTAAAAATATTTTAATACGACTTTCAATGAAAAATTTAAATATCTATTTTAAATAACATATTTCAATATCAATTTCCCTAAAAAAATTGACCATAAATAAATTTTCTCAATAAAATAATTTTATATGAAATTTATATAAAGAGAGAGCTAAATTGACCATGAAAATGAAAACTAACTCTTATGCGGTTAGGAGGTTCAAATTTCATGGTTTCAATTGTGCCTTGGGAAGGGGTATACATAGGCACCTAAAAGTTAAGAAATTATAGTAAAAACACACATAAACACTTAAAAATTAAGAAATTATAGAAGTAAATCTTATAATTATTTATTTAAAATACAAATATTTTCAATTGGTGAAATATTCATTATATTTTAAACTTGTATAAACTTATTTGTACTATAAAAAATTATTTCTCCTTTGAAAATTAAAAATTATAATAATATACCTTATATAAACTCCAAAATTATATTACTATTATATATAGTATTATATATTGAATAAGTGTTTATAAGTAAACTACAATACTGTTCTTAAACCGAATAAATTCTTTGTAAAACCATACTTACAAGTGATTTAAACTTGACACGGGCACAATCCAAACAAATCCAAATGATGTTCACGCACTGGATAATAACATTTATCAAAAAACTCTTTACATCCCATAATAATCAAAATATTATCTTTCTCTTGATAATTTTCATCTACGGTAAAGAGTAACTATAAAACACCATTCCATAAGCAACTTGAGAGAAATGTTTGTACTTCAAAAAAATTATTGTTAATAAATCAAATAAAAAATATAATAATGTATATTGATATAATGATAATAATGTATATTGATAAATTCTACATAGGGAAAAAAATTCTATCCTTTAAACGGGTTACGATGCTGTCGTGTGATATAAACTTGACACAGACACAATCCAAAAAAATCCAAATGATATTCACGCACTGCATAACATTTATCACAGAACCCTTTGCATCCCATAATAATAAAAAGATTATCTTTCGTGCGATAATTTGTTTTCTTCTGTAAAGAGTAACTATACAACACCATTCCAGGAGTAATTATACATCACCATTCCAGCATTAAATATGGGAAAGGCATGTCACATATAAAAATTATTTATTTCCTCCTGTGATACCCTGTAAAATTCTGATAATCGCTGGCATCGATCCTGACATATTACGAACAGGAACCATTGTTCACAAAACATTAAGCTTGCTTACATATGATTAAGCCACATGCCAATGCCGATGTCGTACTCGGCCCATTGTTGATAGAAGAGACAGTAAAGATTATTTGATAGAGACAAATAGACAAGCCACGTGCGGAGGATGTGGATGGGCCAAAGGCTGTGTTTTCACTTCTATGCGCATTTAATCAAAACCAACACTATTGGAGTTGCAGTCAAATATTCATATGTGCATTTCATCATAAACAAACAATAATTGACTCGTAATCAAATATTCATGAAAGCAAGAAGCATCCTCCAACTACATATTATTCTTGTTCGAACTATCGAACATGTCAAAATTTTAATGATCAGAATGATATAATTTTTTTAATTTGAAGGGATATTTTAGTATATTAATTTTTATATAATTCAATATTGAATATTATTATATAATTTAATTTTAAATATTAAATGTTTATTTTCTCATTTGTTACGCAGTAAGGCATTTCCTCTAAAAGAGACTTTGCACCCTGGCCCACGTGTCATTACCATGGCCATTAGATGATATGTTACGCAATTGAACCATGTTGAGTCATTAGATTATGCTAAGGTAGTTGGAACTCCCTCACTGCCTTACCAGCACAAATTTGATCCCTCCAAAAATGGTTTCAGCTGTTTTGGCTTCTCGTCATCAATTAAACAAACGTTGTAAAACACTATGAGCTTTCTATCACAGTAATTGGACCGCAATTCTTTTGATTTGTTGAAATCGAAATGGGAGCCAATAGCAAAAACTCTCAGTGAAAGACACCGAGGAGTTTCAAAGTAGTGAAAGTGGCCATGCAGTTTTGATGGAGATAAAATGACCAACAATTTTTTTTTTTATCTCAACTACATTTGCTTTCTCTAGTCACACAACAATATTTGATGGGATTTTACTAAATTTCTTGATCACAGGTTGCAGCTATTGCTGAGAAAAGGGGCCATGAAGATGGAAATCCTTGGTTAAATCTTCCAGAGGTAATCTGGACATTCCTCAAATAGAAAAATATTGCAATTCATTTCCATCTTCTGTGTTCTTTCTATTCAAATCTATTTATTTCAGGATTTGATAATTTGCGACACTTCAAATCTATTTATTTGAGGATTTGATAATTTGTGTGTCGTAGGTGGCAACATTCACAAAGGTATTTTCCTCGGTTGTTTGAATCGTGGTGTCACGCCCCCAGGCCTACGGTAGTCTTTCAACTGTACATGGAGAGGTGCGGCACCATTGAACACTTTCTTTTCACCAATACTTATGTTCATGGACTACACCTAACCATTAGTCTACTTAGTTTGTTTTTCGCAACCAAGTAATTATTATGTTTCCTTTATACCAATGAACACCCATAGACATTCATTATCATCAGCAATTATACATGAAGAACACAATTACACAGTATAAAGGAAGGGGAAACTCTCAGAACAATGAGTCTGCTCAAATTCAATATATTATTCAACTTTACAATGTTTACAAGTATACTTGGGAAACACCAAGTTTCATACTTAGCCAATTTTACAACATGCCACACTTCTGTGTGTCAACCGAGTTCCTTGTTCGAGTTTGGTGGGCACGCCCTCACACGAGCTACCAACCTCACTCCTCAACCAAACTTCATTTACTACTACACGACGGGTGGTCGACCTCACATAGATCACCACCGCATTTCCTCTTGCATGATGGGCACGCAACCTACCCGAGTCACCCATGACACCTTCACACGGCGGGCAGGCGACCTACCCGAGTCACCCAAGACACCTCCGCGTTTCTTCTTGCATGACAGGCGGGCAACCTACCTGAGTCACCCGTGACACCTTCACATGGCATGCAGGTGACCTACTCGAGTCACCCAAGACACCTCCGTGTTTCTTCTTGCACGATGGGCGAGTGACCTACTTGAGTCACCCAAGATACCCATGTTACATTGAATGGCGAGCGACCTCCTACCCGCGCCTTCACCGAATACAACCTTTGTGCGATTTCACCATGTACCTTGCCCAAGGATGAGCACATAAGAGCTGCGCCTCTTACAACCTGCTACAGCTCGCACTTCTTCTTGTCCACCGAATTAATGTGTTCGAGTTGGTGATGCCAAATGCTCCAATCACTCGTTTATTTATACCATTGGTTGGGCGAGTCGTTGCCCAAGCCGACTAGTCCATTATGTGCCAAATGCCCTTACACACGCCTATTCGCCTTGTCCATTGTTGGTCGGCCAACAATCTTCGCTCGAACTGCCACAGTATGTAAGGTCAGCTCGTGGACCATGCGAAATGCTCCCACGCTATATATTCACCATCGCTCAACCTCTAATGCACATTATATGTATGTATCTTCGCATATTTCAAACTTAGCTGCTCGCACTTTGCACTGGCAAGAAGAAACCAAACCGCAAGTCCTTACATCCTCCTCCATCTGAAGTCATTGTCGTCCTCAACAATCATGCCATCCTGGTAGCCATCCACCAAGATCATCATCTCTAACTATCTCATCCTTGGTCCATGATATCAACTCCTCCACATACTACAAACATCCTTGAAACATATGTAGAACCACCATCTCCATCATGTGCCATGCCATTCTGTGAACTGTCCTCCTTGCCTGCCTGATACCAACATCTCTATGGTACACTACTAGCCCCCATGACTTAAAATAGTCGGGTGATCAGTCCAACTGTCACACTCAAATCATATGAATGTCCATCCTTATGCTTTCACTAGTCTTTCTCGGATTCTGCCACATCCTGGACTCACCAAGAATCTCACCCATGCTCAGGTCCATGGAAACTCCATCCCATCTGCAACATGTCATGATGCTTAATATTGAACCATTCCTGCAACATCTGTCATACCTGCACAACCTGTTTTAAGGACTCGCTGCCATGAGAAACTAACAATGAGCCCCATCTTCTATGTAATCGAAGAAGACGTAGAGGGAGTAGAGACTGAAGGCTCACCCTCACTAATAAGCTCAATCCATCTGCTAGGATTCTCTATCTCCATCCTCTGTAGATATGCAACCCAATCCTCCTCTCAGAAATTCGATCTCACATAAACCTCCTCCTCATCATCATCATCCTAAACCTCCTCTAGCCTTCTTGACAAATCCGAGATATTATCGGATAGTGTCCTGATAATAAATGACTGCTCGGTAAGATTTGCCTCAATAGTAGACAACCGCTTACTCATTTCTTCCATGTGCTTCTCATCGTCCATCTGCATCACTACCAATTTACAATCAGGTCTTGTCACACCAATGGGTACATCTTCCCTTCCAATGTAAATGTATAGCTTCTTCAAATGTGGAACAGTAATAGCATCAAATTGTTTCAAGAATTCCATCCCCAGCACAAGTTCATAGTCATCAATCCGCACTATAATGAAGTCGACTTTCCCGATCCACTCACCTAGTGTTGTGTACACTCTTTCAACTACACTAAGAACACAATCAGGAGGAGAATTCATTGTCTTCATTTGTGCCTTTACCAATACAAACTTCAGCCCAATCCTTCTTGAAATATCTTCACTCATGAAGTTGTGAGTAGCCCCACTATCCACCATAGTGAGTATATCAGCACTCCCAATCTTCATCCTAACATACCCCAAACTATTCCTCTCAGAATATCTCCGAGAGGCCACCTCTGTAGCAGCAGCAGCTCCAAGAATTTGCATCATCCCCACAGAAGCTTCTTCATTCTTTCGTCTTAAAGGACAATTCTTCACCGTATGTGGTTCAGCACATATCCAACACTTGAAGGCTTTCTTCATCTTCATCTTATCATCTGATTTCGAAGCATCATCCTTCTTCTTTTCATTCGGCTTGTTGGACTTCTTCTTCCTCTCATCAGAAGTCTCATCATAATGCTCCAGCAACCGATCCACAGCAGCAAAATCTTCCTCAATTGTCTTAATCTTCTACCTCTTCACTTCATTGCATGCCCAAGGCTTCAAACTAATAATGAAGTTGAACACCTTATCCTTCTCCGCCATGTTAGGAAGTTCTAGAACTCTACTTGCAAACTCCCGCTGATATGTCTGTTGATTCCCTGTCTGCTTTATAAACTTAATCTTCATCCTTGCTTCCCATGTTTCATCTTGAGGATTGAAGTGGGTCTGCATAGCCTTCTTCATGTCATCCCACGAAGTTATGTCATCAGCGCTGCCATTGGCAATCTGATCCATCCTCCTTCGCCACCACATCTTAGCATCCTTCGTCAAGAATTGAGCAACTACCTTCACCTTTGTCTCATGATCAGATAGACCCAAGCATTCTAAGTATTGCTCCATATCCCAGAGAAAGTTGCCAAGAGTCTTCGCACTTCTTGTACCATCATAAGATTCTGGTTCCTTGACTTTCACATGAGGCACTACTCCACCTGAGTTATTCCTCACAACCCTCTTCAACACAATGATCTCATCTCTGGCTTCATCAAGATATTTTTGCAAGTTCAAGATCTTTGCGAAACCTCGATCTCTTGCTTCTTTAATCTCCTTGAATTTATCTTCAAGTTGTGTACACATAAGATCAGTGTACTCGTGTTGAGTCTGGAGTTCATCGAATTCTTCCATCATCTTCGAATTTTCTTCTTGATCCTTCATGAACAAGTTCATCTTCGCAGTACAGTAAGATTCCAAGTCCTCCATTCTTTCCAACACTTTCTCAAGGAAAGCATCCGTTGCAATACGGCTAGATTCTCCAACCTGAGATTCACTTGCCATTGCTAACAATTTCCTCCTTTGTGATCTAGTATAGACCATCCACCAGCTTCACCAAGTTTCCTACAACCTAAACCCTAATCATGGTCAATGAATATGTAAACAACCCTTGTGATCCTATAGAGGAGAATTTTACGTGGTTGGAACAAGAAGTGGCAAATATCAACTACAATGTAAAACTCCTCATGGCGTACCTAAATAGAGAGCTGAGGATATTTGGAGAAGATGGGGGTTCGACTGTAGAGGAAAAATCAAAAAGGGGATGAGAAGATCGGGGAGAAATGGAGAAACAGTTGAAGAAAGAACCCGAAAAAGATCAACCAAGTTCGAGTATCGTGAACCAATAATAGTCCCTATTTAAAATTGAAGGAAAAGTTGATATAAAGTCATACCATGACAAAATCGATGCTTTGAATTTGAACCACTAGTTTCAACACCTGGAAGATTATTTCAACATCCATCAGATTGAGGAAGGGAAAAATATTTCGTTTGCGTGGCTGAAATTGGAGGGCCATGCACTCACTTGGTGACAAAGCCACATAGAAACCATGAGGTTGGAGGGAGAACCTCCAATGACTAAGTGGGAAGATTTCAAAACCCTCATTAAGTCAAAATTTTATCCCATTGGGTACGTGGAGGACTAGTGGATTCACTGGGATTACTTCAAGAAAGAAGTTGGTCCAAAGCATGTAGGAGTACACCACAGAATTCATAAAGATGGCTATAATGTTGGGTATCTCTCCAAAGAACAAAGATGTACTCCTCAAGTATGTGGGGTATTTTCACCACCATCTACATGAGAAAGTGATATTGTTCAAGCCCAAATTGGTGGATGAGGCTTGTGTACAGGCACAATACTTGTATAACATAGGCCTGAAGAGAGCGCAATCAATTGGATCATAGAAGAAGGAGAAAGAGGATTCTTCTAAGGAGAGGAAGAAGAAGGAAATAGGGCGAAAAGATAAATATATGATAGCCACATCACACCAGTGCAAAGTTCCTAGAAACCACATTAACATTAATGGCCATACAGAGAATATGTGTTGGAAATTGCATCAAGAGTTGAACCCGAAGAACAAGAAGAAGAATCTCATGGCCATTTATTCGAGAAACCAAGTTGAAAGCAACTTGGACATGGATGAGAAGATCGGTTGTACGTAAGTGTAGAAGGAGGTGAATCTGAGAAGCCTACAACCCTAACGAGTTAATTTCCATTCATAGATTGATGTTAGTGTTTTCTTTCTCATATATGGGTTTCTTTGGAAGTGGAGCACAACTCTGATTTAGCCCCTTCTTTATTTTTCTATTTAAGGTGTGAAGCCATATCCACAAAAACTCTCCACAGGTGATTTGTTTAATAGTTAAATTCTATTTTTGTAACCTTCAATGGGTATTTTGGTTTAAGAACCCTAAGGGTTGCTACAAACCTTCAGATTTACTCAAAGGTTTTGTATCTTGTTGTAAATTGGTACTTAAATATTTCAATGCTTATTGGAAAATCGTATACATATTGGATGTTCATTGGTTCTATGGTGTGTAATATAGAGTATACCATAGTTATTGTAACTGGTAATTATTGTTTATTGATCGATTGTTGCAATTCTTAATTCAGGTTCTAACTTATATTCCAAAATTGAATTCATATGAATATTTAGGTAGTAGTCCATTCTCTAAAGAAAGGGTTTGAGAAATAAATTCATTAATTTTCGTTTCTGTCATTTCTCCATCTAACTCATCTAACTACTGCAACTCCGCTTGATCTCATTTTACCATTACGATTAATTCTTACCCGAAACCATTCTCTCAAGATGTCCACACTTGACCAACCTTCAAGAGATAAATCTAGGTAGAAACCCTTACCCCAACCCTGGTAAAAATTAAGGGTTTCCCTTTACAGTTGCAACACGCCTTCAACGGTCAAAGTTTTAGTTGCTATATGAATATCTCGAACTTGTCTATCCATAGTAAATAGATTGTTTGTTTACATCACTAGAACCCTACGGTAGTCTTTTGTGAGTAGTTTCCTTTGGGAAACAAACACATCTCAGTTATTTGAAATATTTCAATATAATTATTTTTAGTTTATAAAATAGTTCCTCATTGTAGTAGTTACCAAAGAGTGGTGTCTTGATTTTCTAGAGTTTCTTCAGGAGAAAATGCCTCCCTTTAAAAATGTTGAATACCTTTGTGACGGAAAGAATTTTATTTTCCATTGGCTAACTTCCATACTGCTAGCAACAATAACACACATATTTGACCACAACCTAATTATAAATAAAAACAGTTATCTTGTTGTCACATTATTTATGACTTAGCCTCCTAACCACATATTGTCACAGTGATAGAAAAGAAAAGGGTTTACATTCTCAAAGAAACAGAGTTTTGTACTTTATATTTACTACTTTTAGAAGAAGATTAACATTCTACTTATAGAAACACAACTGCATATATAAATACTTATTTGCTAGTCCAAAAATTTACAGGTGGGACTACACCACCCTATCATGAGAAATTGGTTATTATGTCTAGTATTTGCCCCAAAGCTCCTTTGTTGCAGAACAATTACTTACATAGAAGTATCCTCAATTCAATTCACTCGCATCACGACTCCTTAGTCGAGCCTAGAATTTCCACGGACCCAGTCTATAGTTTTGGAGTTTCCACTAGCTCTAGTCTAGCTCCAAGACACCCCTCCAAGCAATGTCTTTCTTTTCTGTTTCTTTCCCTTTTCCTCCTTTCAAGAGTTCCCTCTCATCTCCAGAAATATGAAGGAAGAGATAATTTCCCTTAACTATTAATTGTCTCGTAACAAACAGTTACTAGAGTCCCTTTGTTAAATTCTAGGACTCATTTCTTTAAACAAACTAATTACTTAAAATTGCTCCAGATTCCAACATTTCACTCTACTGGGTAAATTTCTAAGTCCTCAATAGTAAAAGTAATTACTGAAAATTTACAACATGTGCGGTGTCACAAAGACATAAAGGAAAATTTAAGGATTCAAAATCTATGAGAGAAATACCATCTAGTTTAGCAATTAGATGTTTTCAATAAATATCATTTAAGTAAGAGATATTATAAACTCCATTAAATTTTATTTTATTTCAAATATATATAAAATATTGTATATTTATTAGTTCAATTTAAAAGGATAATGTTATATATTTATTAGTATACTGGAGTAGTTTAATTGGCAAACCCTTTGATAATGAAGTGATATATTCCATATGATTCTAGGTTCAAACCCTTTGTGAATCAACTAAAAAAAAGTTGTATATTATTAAATAAATTTAAGAGGATCATTAATTAACATTAATATGTGTAGTATGTTTTGTACATATTAATATGAATTTATTGTGTGAAGAGATTTAATTGACAATGTAGTTTGAGAAATATGACACCCTCTAAAAATGAATTAAATTACACATCCCTTAAAACAAAATTATATTTTTCCCTTATATATGAAGAAACAATTTTAAATTCTTTAATAATAAAAATTTTCCATAATAAAAAAAAAAACAAAAACAAAAAACAAACTAATTTTCACAACATATATATTCAATTTGTTAAGAGGAAAATTTGTATATCATAATAGATGCTACATTTTTACAATAAATATAAAAAAGTTTACACAGAAAATTCACCACAAAAATTATAATTTTCTTTTGGCATCAATAAAATAATTTATCCCGAAAAGATACTTTTTACTCTAATAAAGCTTAACCTATAAAAATAATTAACCAAAAATATACATCGATAAATTTAATACTATAAAATGAAAATTTCACTTAGCATATATAATTAATTTATCTATTTTTTTTTTTTTTTTTTTAACAAAGTCGACTATTTTGTATTATAAAAACCAAAGAAGAAGAACTATTAAATAACTTTCCGCAGGTTGGGCAGGGAGGAAAGAGATCGGGTACGCAGACCCGTTGTCCTCAAAACTGCGATGATTACAAAAAGAAAATAGATGCTGACTGTATTGTCTTACAAAATTGCCACAGAGAAGACAGAAGTTACAAGTCATATGGGGTTTTCTGGGTGAGAGAGAAGTCGGGAAAAGGCTCATTTCGAGCACCGTTGGCCTTAGTAGAAGCTTCCGCATGAGAGCTTTGAGTGAAGGCTTTAATCTGTTCAATGGCTTCTTCTAGATGGGAGCATCTGCCCTTGAGATTCTCGATCTCTCCCTTCTGTTTTTCTAGCTTTTTCCTCTTGGACCTGTTGTCCGAATCATAATCTTCTTTCAGTTCATTAAGCTGGGTGCGGAGCCTGTTTATCATGAATGTGTGTGTTTTGCACATGGTGCAATCCTTGCTAAACAACCGGTCGATATTGATGTTGGGAGCTTGTGGAGCTTGCTGGTTTGACTGCTCAGCCTTGATGGGAGAATATAACCACAATATCAAAACAGAGGGAGGGGGGGGAAAAGGAGGGATGCTGGACAAAGGGAAAAAGCCTCTGTGCTGAAGGAAAAGAGGAGCAGTGATCCGATAGGTGAAGAGAAACAAGATTGAGAGAATGACAGAGAGCGAAGCGACAGCTGAGTTCAGCGAACAACGGGGGAGAAGAAATACAAAGGAGGCCCGAGAGAATGAGGGGAGGGAGCGATACTGAGGGGAGAAAAACAGGGGGATGGGGGAGATCTTCCACGCCGGGAGAAAGGGGATGCTGTACAGGTCTACACACAGAAGATTAGCAAAATGAAAGTAAACTAGAAAAAGATTATTGAGGAGAGACAGTATACCCACAGACAGAACCCTCTGCAGAGGAGCGCGAAGAGCCTCGATCGCACTAAGCTTGGAGGAAACCTTGAGATCAGAGCTATGCAACGAATTCTCCTTGGACTCGGCTGTGAAATGCCCATCACCAAGCCAGCAATATATAGCACCCTGGTGCCTGTCACGAGTCCATCCTGAAGTCTGCAAAGAGTGGATATTGGCGGTGGGGAGATCCATCGAGATCATGGTTCCTCTGATCCAGTTTCTGCTGAGGTGATGGCCCCGAGTGTGCCTGCTGACAAAGTTAACTCTGATCTGGAGATGTGGGCTTCTTTGACTGTCCACGTTTGTCCTTGCCCACTGATGGAAGGTAACATTAATCATGGCCTGACTTGCTGTGGTTTTGGGATTGAGGATGGCTGCGTGAGTCATCCTCCTGGAGATACCATGATCCATATGAGCCTGCATGAGGTGACAAGGGTTGGGGGGAGGGGTGATCCAGTTAAGGGATGAATTCCTCGTACTCCAGTTCATTTTCTTTAACCGATCCAGTTTGTCTCCCTGAAGCTTTGTTGGCCTGTTCGCCCGCTGCCTTATTGTTTTCTCTGAGGATGTGTTTGAAGGAGACACCTCTAATGTTCCTTATGTTCTCTGTGATCCTGTCTTTAATTCTGTTGAGGGCTGTTTGTCTAAAGTCTTTGCCTAAAGTGATGGAGGCGATTATAATTGCTGAGTCTCCCAGGATCAGAAGGTTCTGAAGGCCCAGCTTCCTGGCCATGGAGGATCCTAGGAGGAGGCTGTAAGCCTCAGCTTTATTATTTGACATAATTCTGAGGCCCCATTCATATTTGACCAAAATTTCCCCTTGAGGGTCTCTAATAATTCCTCCGGCCCCAGCTTGGCCTGGGTTGTTCTTTGAGGCACCATCAAAGAATAGGGTTGGCCTATTCTGCTTTTGGATCCAATTTTCCACCTCCTGCTTTGTTCCTCTCAGCTTCCATTCTTGGCCTGCTTGACTTGTACTTGTCTTCTTGTTGGTTCTGGGATCGATTTTGAATTTGCTCACCCATTCAAGAACCTTTGAGTCTGATTGAGCCGAGTCCATCTGAGTGTAGCCATTTGTTTCTATAGTCTCCGAGATAAGCACCACTGTCTTGGCTATTGTTTTGATGATGCAAGGCTTCTTATCATTGAAGATGCTGTTGTTTCTAGTGTTCCAGATTTGCCAACAGAGGTTAGAGGGAATGCTGTTCCAGATTCTAAGAGCTTGGTTCTTTCCTTTTTTGTTTTGAGGGAAAAGGCTTCCCCAACTTCTTTGAAGATTGGCAATCTGATTAGGAAGATCCCCAGAGGATAAGGGGTGAGCTATTAAGTTCCAGCATTTGCGGGTGAAGGAGCATTCTATGAAAAGATGACTGCAGGTCTCCTCTGCGTTTTTGCACATACAGCAGATGGAAGGGCCATGGATACCCTTTTTTCTGAGATTATCTGCAGTGAGGATGTTACCATGGAGGAGAGTCTAGTTGAACATCTTTACTTTGGGCAGACTTTCAATTCTCCAAACCACTTTGTGAAGAGGCCAATTGTTAGCTGCAGGTGAGTTTTGGAGAGTTTTGTACCCATCTTTCACCGTGTAATCACCACCCTTGGGGTCCCAAATGAATTTGTCTTCAATGGTCCTGTTGGTGGGGGCGAGGCCAGAAAGGGAGACTTTGAGGTCTGCCCAAGATTTCTTGAGGTTGGGGGGAAGGGCCAGAGATTTCCATCCCTTCCATTCATTTTGGTTCCACTGAGAGATGTCGAAAAGAGTTCTTTGGTTTGCCTGATCCATCCATTGTTGAAGAGGCCTATAATTGAGGAGAGATCCTCTTGCTTCCGTACCCATAATTCTATCATTCCAGATGCTGGTTTTTTTCCCATTGCCTGGGGCTCTTGAGATGAGAGGTTTAGCTTTGGGAAGGGAATTTTTAATTAGCTTCCAAACAGGGGTGCTGGGTCTGTCAATGATAGTTTCCTCGAGAATATTGCTATGTGCCCCATTTAGATACTTTTTCTTTATGACTTCTGTCCACCAAGAGCCTTTGTCACTGATGATCCTCCAAATCAGCTTGAACCCCAAGGCTATGTTTGCTAGCCTAGGGACTCTAATTCCCAGCCCTCCTTTTTCCATTGGGAGAATAACCTTACTCCATTTGACGAGACTGAACTTTTTTGTGTCCTGCTTCCCTCCTTGCCACAGAAAGCTGCGGATTATCAACTCCATATGTTTGTGGATGCTTGCTGGCGCCAGTGTAATAGCAAATTGATAGATTGGGAGAGCTGAGAGGACAGCCTTTATAAGGATCGATCTGCCAGCTAGATTTAGCCAATGCATGCCCCATCTTTGTAGTTTACCTCTCATATTTTCGATCAACTTTATCCATATCTCTGATTTGATATTTTCTTTGGCTAGTGGCAGCCCCAGGTATTTGAAGAAGGACCAGTTTCCTTGAGCTAGAATTTCCATGATTCTGGAGATTCTTTGAGTGATGTGTCTAGGAACATTCCAAGTGTAGATCATACATTTGTTGTTGTTTAGCTTGCCTCCCGAGGCCTGAAGAAAGAGATCCAACACTTCTTTGAACCTTCTAGCCATCAGGCTAGAGGCTCCACCTATTAGGAGGGTGTCATCCGCAAAGAGGGAGTGATTGATCCCTTTTGCTCCTCTGACAATATCAATCCCCGTAATCTCCTTTATTCGTCTTTTGTGCTCAAGATGCAGACTTAGGGTCTCGGCCAAGATGATGTAAAGGAAGGGGGAGAGAGGGCAGCCTTGTCTCAAACCTCAGGAGCTCTTGAAGGCGGAGCAAGGTCTCCCATTGATGAGAGGGGCAGTCCAAATGTCAGAGATGCATTCTATGACTCTGCTGGTGAAAAATTCAGAGATGCCAAATTTCTTCATGACAGCCTTCAGAAAAGCGTGATTAACCTTATCTAAGTTTTATAAACATATATATCTACAACCTTTATTTTTTTAATCACTATATATTTACACGATCTAGGTTTTCTAAGAACACATATCTAGACGTTCTAAATTATTTTATCATTATTGAAATTCAATTCAATTCTCTAAACGTATACTTAATTTTTTTTCCCTTTCATATTATTAATAAATAATTTATAAAAACAAATCACTCGACATATATACTCACAATCCTTATTACGACACCTTTCCGACCTCACCAATGGATTTTTTTTTGCAGCACAAGCATACCTGCACCGAATCAATTTCCTTAAATCACTTGTACCTTAAATACTTTGGAGATACGAAATTAACACATGAATACAAATTAAAATGTACTAAGTGGAATACAAAATTGAATACAATTATTCAAAAATTTAGTTAGGATTAATAGAATTAAAAATAATAAATGTGGCTTTTTTTATAAAAATGTTCTATTT
>APFE030112236.1:0-13090 GCA_000404065.3 Pinus taeda
AGTGATGAGGGAGATTCCGAGCAAGGCAAGGGACGGCGAGTGGGCGGCAACTTCGGGTTAGGGGGGGATTGCTGCCTTATCCAGTGGGGGGAGGAATATAAAGAAAGAAAGGATAATCAATCAAAAGGTCACTCCTTATTCCTGGTGATGAGGGGACAGTTACCGTGCAGATAGATGCCAATAGACCTCTCGAACTTCTACACAGATGGGCCGCCATCGCTTTCTGGACGGGATTCTTTGGTAGGGCACATCACATGATCACACGGATTTGGAATGGGTTATTTGAGCCTAAAGGATTTAGCTAGCGTACAGTAAGTACTCGGAAAGTACACTTGACTGGACGGGGGACTGGGTGATTTGGAATGGTTAAAGAGGTTAAACCCAAATGGATATATCTCTACTAGGTGAACACGGATATTGGTGTACTTTTCTTTTTGGAATTGGAAACAGCAACCATCCCATTCGTAGTCGGAATCAAGCCCAGGTGAAGTCGTGCCAATCCCCTGGACCAATCAATCCAGGGCTAACGGAAACAATGGGGCCAGAGACCACACCTACGACTGCTTGGACACACCCCAACACAGGGGCTGGGGAATACCTACCCTCGAACCTTTAGGTGCTCGACCATAAGGACCTTTAGGTGGCTCGTACTGTTAAGGAGAGGGAGAGGAGAGATGCGGAGCACGCTCGACCAAACGATAGTTACTTATTTTGAGAGGGCACAAAATAAGTCATTGAACCTTTAAGGTGCTCGACATTAAGGATGCGTAAGCAGGCTCGACTGCTAAAGGAGAGGATCGACGTCTCTCCGTCCTTAGGATTAATCAGAACTCTTGAATTCGATAACTAACTCACTGACCGACTGACACAGGCAAATAGAGAGTGTATAGATACATCGTCGTCACAGCACAGGCTTTGCGCTCTAACTGGGCTATAAACCTGTCTCGCCAGAACTAACCGAGCCAATATAGGCCTAAGGGTCTTAATCCAAACCAGTAGATCCATCCCCTACCCATAAGGCCCCTATTCATAAGGCAAGTAATGGGGAGGTGAGTAATGGGGCAGAGGAAAAGAGCTTGAGGCTTCATCTGCTGTTTAAAGACTTCTCTATGGAGAATTTGACCAAAGCTCAAATCTATGGCTAATGACCTAACCAAATTGACAGGACGTTTGACCATTCCCCTTAGGACTATGCTTAGAGCCACAAAAATCTATCTGTAAGAAACCCCCATTCAACAGACTCTAAGTTCGGCCTTCAAAAGAGAAAATAGGAATATGAACAAGAATTCCCCATCAAATTAGAAAAGCCAAGCCACTATGATTTTTCCCTCGAGTGGGTGCTCGAGAACAAGAGAAGGTTGTAGCCTTCTGTAGGTGAGTATCTGCGTGTTGGTATGAGTTTGCGCTAGTACAAGATTGTACGAAGTTTTTCTTTATAATAAAAAGAAGTTAGAGAGGACAAAAACATGGTTTTTCCCACATTGGGTTTTCACCTGAAAATCTTGGTATTCATGTGTGTTGATGTGTTGCTTATGTGTGATGGTGTATTTTGTTCTTATTGCACACAGTTGTTGTTTAATTAATGTTTAATGAGGTACTGAGACACTGGCTTAAGGTTAAATATATGATGAATTAACTAAAAAGTAACATTTACTAGATATACACTAGTTGTCTGCATAAAAATTGCGTGCATACACGGGTTCCCTTCAGTAAAGTCACGTACATAAATATGTATATGAAATTGAAAAGTTTAATGATTTGAAAACACTGATTCACCCCCCCTTGTTGGGTGTGTGTTATATTCTTTCCATGACTAGGTTGGTAGACCTACCTATGGTTTTGTGCATGTATTATGCACATGGTTTTGGGCATGATGCTTTTCTATCCATGGTATTTTGTAGATCTAGTAAAGGGAACTATGGTTATGTTCTAATCCAGGGTTAATGGATTGGGGTTTATGGATGCTACGACATGTATATATATGTATTGTAACATTGAAAGGAATATAATGAAAAACCAATCTGGTAGTCCTGATTTTGGATCCAAGGGAAAATCTCTGTGTATATTTGTCTTATGTTTTATGCCCTTGCCATTGTTTATTTTCTGATTTTAAGAATTTGTTTGCAGGTAATTTATGTACGGGGTTAAAACCTACACCCCTTTTAGTATTTTTCCCAGCATCTATAATATCAGTCAAATTTATGAGATTGATATCCACTTTTTATATCAAATTCCCTCACTGTTAGTGTTAAGATATTCTAGTTTAGTTCAAGTTAGTCTAATGTATTTCTAGGTTAAAGTGTGCCTTTAGTTTGTATATTTAATGTGCTTTGCACTATATTGACTTGATTATCACAATCACGTGAATCCTACATGAGTGATAAAATGGTTCAAACATCTCATTAATAATAAAATCACTTTATATGTGGTTTAACACTTGATTGGTCCATGAGCTGCATTTCAATGGCATGAAGGGTCATTTACTGGTAATCAAAGTGAACACGTTCATGTAAATTATTTTTTTGATGATTAATTGCTTCCAACATTTTCTTGGATGGGGTTATGGATGGTTTCTCTCTTTGATAAATTTACCCATTCAAATATTGTTAACTTAGTTTTTATTTGTGTGTGAGTATCTGTATAAAGGTGTTTAGCCAATGCAGGTATACCATATTTTTCAACATGGTATCATATATTCTAGGAATATTCACTCTCATTATTGATTGATTTGAATTGGATCATAATGTTATTTTTCATCTATATCGATGCTTTTATAGTGGAAAAACTGGAGGAATTATCTTACAAGATCAATTTTATCAATGGATACTAGTTTGGAGAATTAGAATTTGAAACCTTCTAGAGTTATTTTGAATTATTAAACAAAATTTTCTTGGTCCAAAAAAGATCACTTATGTGAGACTCATTAGCGTTATTCTACCCCTACATATCTTTCCAACGATGCAATAGTCACATCAAATGGTATTCGTATGGAAAAAGTAGGTCTCTCGCAAGTTGACCTACTGTATTACCCACAACAATATGACTGGATGACACATCAAATCTCCTTACTTATGTATATAACGATACCTAATGTGTGTACATTGAATAAGACTCTATAATGTCAATCCCATAATTCTAATTGAGGGTTTAGGTGTCAAAAGTTACCCCTATTTTGTTATCGGGCCATGTTAGATATTGGGCAACTGGGAGTAGGGGTTCCATTCTATGCTATTGTAGTTTGTTTCATAATTGAGCAGAGAAATGAGGAGTGAGAAATTAGAGAGAAAAATAAATAGATTTAATATTTTATAGCATCCTTATAGGCCATAGGTCTCAGATAACTTCATAGAGAGTAGCTCTTCCTTTGTACTTGCACATTTTCCATATCAAAGAAAAAGAGAGAAATGTAGCCTCACTCTCTATCTATATTTTCTCCCATAAGGGATTCCCAAGGAAATTTTTGTTCTACTGTTGATGGTGTGTATATTTGTTTCTATTTTATGTTTCTCACATTTACACTATTTCATTTAATCAAGTACAAAATCAACCAACTAAATAATTTGAAATATAGGGGCAAAATTAACATTAAATATTTCAGTTATTTTATCAATCTTTTTGTGATGAATTGTTTTATAGGAACATCCACATTAGTTTGAACATCATATTGGAATCACAATAGGTTTCTTTGGGGATTTTTTTGGAAATTTCCAGGAGATCTAGGAAGTGATTTAAGCAAAAAGTCATAGAAACCTACCCATGGTTGACTTGTTTATTCCCAATAACCCTCATGATAGAATAGAAGAGATATTTGTGAGGCCATAAGTGAAATTCACTGACATCAACCACAATATGAACCTCCTCATGGTAGCACTAAAAAAAACGTGGAATCAAGAAAGATGGAGTCTCTAAATCTGAGGTCAGATTGGAGGGGAGATCGAGAGATCATGAACAACTGGAAAAGGAGTCAAGGAACTTGAAAACAAGAAAAATCAGTCAAGTTTTAGTTTCATTAATCATTCACAACCCCTATCCAATATGGAATAAAAAGTGGGAAAAAACCATACCAAAATGATATAGATGCATTAAAACTAAATCATTGATTGTAACAATTAGAAGTTTACTTTAGCATTCATCGTCGCTAGATGAGGAGTGGAAAATATCATTTTCTAGACTAAAGTTAGAGGTCTATGCTCAGACATGGTGGGAAATCCGTACAAAAGAACTTAGGTTGGAGGGTGATCCACCAATAACTAAGTGGGAGGAACTCAAAACCCTCATCAAGTCCTAATTTTACCATCTTGGGTATGTAGAGATCCAATGGATCTGATGACACTATTTCAAGTAAGATAGAGACATAGTGTATAAGACTAGACCACTGAGTTTAGAAAGATGGCCTTCATAAAGGGTATATCTCCCAAGAATCCAAATGTAATCCTCAATTATCTGGAGGTTCTTCATGGCTATCTACAAATGCAAGTGATTATTTTTAGGCCAAGAATAGTCCCACAAGGCATGTGTACAAGTACAATATCTAGAAAGCAAGGGTCAAAAGAAAGGAAGCCAAGTGGTTTGAAGAAGAAAGAGCATCAAGAAGCTCTAATTGTGAAATTTCACTTTGAAATGTAACAACTGAAATTAATTATTCTAACTAAATAAATTATGTAGTTTATTTTGTTACGAAAAATATCGAATTAATCACACTACAATTTATTCACAAATAAAATGTTGCAGAAAATAAAATGATGGAAACTGATAAAATACTAGCACACACATAACGAAATTGACATAATTGTTTTGGGAAAATTGTCCCAGGAAAAAACCCAATGTGAGAAAACTAGTGTATCAGATGAGGGTTTTATTATTATGCAACAATGAAATTCTAAGTACAATCCGCGGATGCCCAAAATGGTTATCTAATCTGAGAGAAATACTGGAAAAATCAACTAAGGAAAATTTTCCATCTTGCAAAAGAAATCGTGGCTCAGTCTGGCCACTCACACTGGCTAACTCCAACCCCTCTGTGCAACTTCTTTGCAAGCCTTAAAAAATCACCCACTTGCTTTGCCCGGATCTTCCACAAATATTCCTCAGACTGGATGTTGCGGCTCTGAGATGAATTCTTCTACCCTCTAGAAAATTATTTTGGTCTTTGGCAACCGAATCGTCCTACTTCTTAGCCAAATCAAACTTCCTTCTTGAGGCTACTATGTAGTTCCTGTGTAGCCTCCTAAAGAAATAACTCATCCTCCTCTCCTAACTCTTAGGAACTAAAATCCTCCTATGGAATCACTAAAGTTTCCCCTCTATGTCCCTTCTAGCTCAAACTCTCTTCCTCTACTCAACCTCTGGAGCTAGATAGATCGATTTGCCAAGGAACTCACTCAATCTAGTGTGTTCTTCTACAACCCCATCGACCTCCTCTTATAATCTATAGTTGGGTCACCAATGACCACAATTAGGTCCTTATTGATGGTTGAGATCATTTCTAAGTTGATCCATGTGAGTTTATAGAGAATTCTCACCTTTCTCAATTAATTTCCTTTAATTAATCGATTTCCCTAAGTTAGACTTAGGCATTTTTAATTATCGATCAATTAATTTAATTAAGTTGTCTCTAGGTGGAATTTCCATAAACGTGTTTTGGAGCTCTCGTGTGTTTTAGGCTCTCCACAAATTTTGAGACTAGAACACCATTTGATGCTACAAAAACTAACACTAATTAAGGTAAGGAAATGTGGAAAAGGGGAAGGGATAAGAATATAGCATCCATTGCATATATGTAATGGCCAAAAATTAAAAAGATAATTAAATATGAAATTATGTACATCAAATCGAGGCCATAAATTAACAAGAATAAAATAATTCGTTAATAATTACATAATAAACATGATAGACAAGTGGAAGGAATCATACCTTGGAGTTGATAACCAAACTTGCTGAAAATTTATGAATATTGCACTACTTGATCCCATTGTCTGCAACCAACACTTTGGTAATGACTATCCACTTAACCACAGGCTTAGTTGTACTATTTCCTTCTATAGTTGGCCACCTTTAATCCCTCAATCAACTACCTCTTCTAGTGAATCCTTCCTATCCCAGAATCCCCCTCAAAAAAGAGTTCCTTATTGGGTATGTGTTATATTCTTTACATGACTAGATGTAGATGTTGTTACGTTGTGCTGGGTGTAGTAGGAGATCGCAAGGGGGGAGGCAACACCCCCATATTGGGGAGTTTGTAGGCCCCCCCCTACATGGGTTCTGGGGAAACACCCCAAGAATTGTGTTTTTTATGCAAACCCGTTAATAGTTGGGTGGACCTAAGGATGGGGGGTGGACCCAAGGATGGTGGGCAGACCTACCCATGGTTTTACGCATGGTTTTTGTAACACCCTCCTCCCACGTTTACCAAAGTAACTGACCAACCAGGGTAAACATGTGAAGAGAAGTTACTATGATATGATTCAAACTCCTAAGTCACCTTAAGGAAGTGGAACTTGTGGGAAAACACCATACAAACCTTCCACATCGCCAACAAGACTCCCAGGAACCATCCCAACCTCTCAGGTAACCAACCCTTGTGTCCCACAAGGTTTTCAAACCAATTAATCCTCGTACACTCCCATGATATGGGCATGGATGCATCTACAGGGCTCTGAATTCTCCCACAGCGTGGTATGCCAATGTCCAAGGACTATTTTGCTCAGTGTTGTGCTAGCATCCCCAAGATTTGAGCCACTTTTTTAGCCCCAGAGCCCAGGTCACTGCCCATAATTCAATGGCACCTTCAGAATAAAAATATAACAATTATTATACAAATGCAATTACTCAAACAAGCCCTTGATTGGATCTCTCCTAGCCATGATAGGAATTTCATCAAACATATCACAAATATTTAATCTATAGGTGTAAACAACAAATCTAAGCATAGGGGTCTCATACTTATCTAAGAATATCTAAGAAGCATTGATGCCTCAACACATTAGCTTCAGTTTAATCCATTAGGCCATAGATACATTGTTCGTTCATTTACAACTAAAAATGTGATGAGATCCATACATAGTCATTGTCATAATACATATTCATAACCAACATAATATCAACAGAAATACCAAGGAAATCACAACCATATCATCCACATGTAAACTAGTATAATCATTCATGAAATAAAAGGGATAAATAACCTCATATTAATGATGCAAACCCAACCAATTATGGGACTTCCACAAACCACCCGACCGTAGACATGGCTGAGCCAAAACTCTTTTCATCTAGTCACCCCTGTGCCATATTCCAAGCATGAATGTGGAATCTCATAAAAAACATCAATAAAAAACAATCCAGGGCTTTCAAAGGCCAAACCACCTTAACCCATCAAATAATGATTCCACCTCACGGTCAGACATCAAAAAACCATCACTAGGTTGGTCCCTACCCAAGCCTTCCAGGGCTCCATAGCATTTGTTCCAACCAAGGCTCTAGGACTAGTAACTAAACACACAACTGTTGTTGGGATTTAGAGAATTTTTCCAACCAACCCTCCAGGACTAGTAACTCAACCCACGAAGGGCTCTAGAGAATTTTTCCAACCAAGGCTCCAAGACTAGTAACTCAACCCAAGTTGTTACAAGACTCCAGAGCATATGTCCAACCAAGGCTCCAGGAACTAATAACTCAACCCAAGCTAAAGGAAACATTATAACCAACCAAAAAAATATAGAAATAAACCCACAACACCATGGTTATCCAGGAAATGGCAAGGCTAGGAAAATCCCCTACCAATCCAGGAAATCCTCCATGCTAGTGACAAATCATGACCAATAAACCACATGCATATGCCATGCATGCCAAAGATAGTGAGGAAAAACTACATGAAACTTGGTACCTGCAAGTAGAACCCACTGTATTTGTTGATCTCGATGTCCTCCTGCACTTTCCTGCTCTTCATTTTGCTTCTTGCTCCAAAACTCCAAGTATGCCACACTCTCCAAGAGTGCTCCAAAAAAACTCTAAGTGTCCAAGATTATGAGAGAGAGATAATAGAGAGAGAGCTCCAAAACTGAACTGACAAAAGTCTCTCAATTGATCCTCACAATCCATTTTATTAATGAGGCTTCTATTTTCTTCATTTTCCATTACCTTCATTTTCCTCCTCACATGAAACCTACGACCTTTCACCTCCCTTTTCTCCTAATTTCCAATATTTTCATAAATAAATGCCAATAAATGCCACTTTTCCTTTCCAAATCCTTTGTCATTTCCTTTTCTAATTTCCTTATCCATTAATTAACCACAAGTGATCCCCATCACTATGATTTTGCCCAACATTAAGCTTGGAATAAGTTTCCCATCAACCGTGGTTATTAATTTTCCTTTATTAACTTTTATTACATGGAATTTTCACCAGGGTTGTTACAAAACCCTCCCCCTTGGGGGAACACCATCCTTGGTGTTCAAAAACCCCTACAACCAACAAGGCTACTGTAATCAAAACATATTTCCCATGGAGCTTTATAACTTAGCTCATTGCAGTATTTACAATGATCATCCTACAAAGAAGCAAACCAGCATGACAACATACCAAGTATAACATCATAATGATATGACACCCATAGCACTTATTGGATATTTATAACATAGCTCATGGTAGTATTTACATCCATATACATATTTGCATATACCAAACATCACCAAAACATGTACCAAAGGAATATACCAAAGCATCCGCTCTACCAATGAATAAGGAAGGATACATAGCCCACTTCTAGTCTGCCATCTCCCATGTAGTTTCATCAGGCCTGAATTGCTTCCATTGCACCTTAACCTGTTGTATTTCTCGTTTTCGAAGCATGAGCATATTTCTCTACAAAATTCGGCCAATAATAGAATTTCTTCACTGTTGTCATCTCCTTTTGATAACCTGGGTGACCTTAATATGGTTTCTCATGAAACTCCATCAAGATCACCTTCTTGAGCTCAATTTTGTCTAGCACATATATCATGTCTCTAAGTCTAACCAATCCGTATATTGTAAGACAATAGTCCACACCTTGTGCACCTGCACCTGTACCTGTACCTATACCTGTACCACTATATGTACATGTACCTATACTACTACCTATACCAGTACCTATACCTATACCACTACCACTGCTTGAACTCTGTTGCAACCTGTACACAATCTCCATATACCTATCATCCTGTTGACCTATTTGCAAGGTCCTACTCTGTAAGTCTGTCCCATAGGAGCTTATAGCTGCTAAGTGATTTACCTGTATACACTTGGTAAGAGAATCGACCACCCTGTTCTCTTTACCTTTACCTAATCTCAAATTCTAACTCACTGATTGTGGCCAAACACTGATCATGTCTACCATTTATATTTGGTTGGTTAGATATATGCCGCAAACCATTGTGATTGCTCTGACATCAATACAACCTCCTTACAATAAGATAGTGCCTCCACATCTTAAATGCATGTATGTTGCTACCAACTCAATATAATGAGTCAGGTAGTTTTGCTCATGCTTATTCAACTTCTGTGACTCATAGCATACCACCTGTCCATCCTGCATAAGGACTCCACCAAGTCCTATCTTGCAATCATCTGTACATACTACAAACTCTTTGTCTAGATCTATAATATTTAACATTTGTGCATGTGTCAACAACTGCTTGAGCTACTCAAAATTGGCCTCACACTCCTATGTCCATTCAAATCTCTTACCTTTCCTCTGCAATGATGTGATATGATAAGTAACATGTGAGAAGTTCCTGATGAACCTCCTATAATAACCTGCTAACCCTGTGAAAGATCTCACCTCATCCACATTCCTAGGAGCTGCCTACTCCATGATATCTCTTACCTTTTCTGGGTCCACTACTATGCCATCCTTGGAAACCACATGTCCCAAGTAGTGTACCTCAATCTAATAGAAACTGCTCTTATTGATATTACCATACAACTGATGCTCTCTCAACAATCTCAACATTGTTGCTGAATTCTCACCAATTCTTCTTTATTTTTAGAATATAACAAAATATCATCAATGAACACAATAAAAAACTTGTCCAAATACGGATGCAACACATTTTTCATCAAGCACATAAAGGTAATTAGATCATTAGTTAAACCAAATGGAACTAAAACAAACTCATAATGCCCATACCTAGTCTGGAAAGTTGTCTTGTAGATGTCCTCTTCTTTAATGTGTGCCTAATGATATCCAGATCTCAGGTCGACCTTCGAGAACACTGCTTCTCCCTTCAATTGATAAAACAAGTCATCAATCCTTAGCAATGGATACCTGTTTTTTATGGTCACTTTGTTCAACTACCTATAATCAATGCACAATCTGGGAGTACCATCCTTCTTCTTCAAAAACAGTACGGGTGCTCCCCATGGTGATACACTTAGCCTAATGTATCATGTTACCAACATTTCCTTCACCTTCAGCTTGAACTCTACCAACTCGGTGTACTCATCTTGTAAGGTGCCTTTGATGTCGGAGCTAACCCTGGCACCAACTCAATAGAAATGTCTACCTCTCTGTGAGGTGGAAACTCTGAAATATCCTCAGGAAATACATCTTGAAACTACTATAGAACTGGCTATCTTATCAAAACATCTACATCCTCCACTTCATTACCTTTGTCACTAGAGATATGTACTACAAATAACACACACCCTTTCTTGCGACTACGCTTTGCCTCCATAGTTGTCACCATACTAACTGATGTTGCTTTCTTCTTACCCCGCCAGAGTCTTTGTTCTCCATTTTCATCCAAGCACTCAATATATTTGTCATAACAATCCACCTTGGTCCTATGAAGGTACAACCAATCCATGCCCAACAACATATTGTATGATCCTAATGGTAATACATTCAAATGTGTTGCGGTAGACATACCATTTAAATCAAACGCACAAGCTCTTACTCAATGACGGACCCTCTTCTTTGTACCTATATCCAACTGCACTAACCAAGATTCTACACGCACTTCTTTATTCAAACCACACTTATCCACCAAGTCAGGATTAACATAACTATAATTAAATTCGGTGTCAATCAAAATAGAAACAACTTGATCACAAATATTATCATCCATATCAATGATAAATGCCTGATGATCTGCTTGTCTGTTATCCAATGCTACATAGATCCTGGGAATACTTTGCCCAACATCTCCCATTGTCTATGCCTCCTAAGCACTACATAATTGCAGTCTACCACCCTGATTTTGTGGAAAATTTCTCTTGTGAACATCTCCTCCACAAGTCCAACATCACACAGGCTCCTTATTCTACTCCTCAGATCGAAGTCCTTGTCCTATGTCAAATGCATTGAGCTTCTTCGATGGTGTTGCATTCTCTTTATTAACTATACCCTGAGGTATTTCTCACTTTTTGTCTCACTTTCCTTTGTTATTATCGTTTCCCTTTCAGTCTTGCTTAGTCTTCCATCTATGCTTCGATTTATCATAGCAATGCTTTAACTTTCGGATGGCCTCCTCCACTGATCTAGGCTCATTGAACTCAATCCTGTATTTGAATGCAATTGGAAATCCACTAATGAACCTCCGAATATTGGCCTTCTCCTCCTTGAGTTAAGGTACATACCTTAATAGCTCCAAGAACTTGTTAGTGTACTCCTCATCTTTCATCGATCCCATCTTTAGCTCATAGAATTCTTTTTCCCTGTCATCAAAGTATCTCTCTAATAGGTACTTCTTCTTGAATAGTCTCTCGAACTCACTCCAAGTCACTTCCTCCTCATAAATACCTCTGACATTCTTCACATATTCTCACCAAATATTTTCTTCACCTTTGAGACCGGATGTAGGTATTATGGCTTTCATGTTCTTTGAATAATCATGCAACCTGAAGAAATTACTCATGCCAAATAACTATGCCTCTACATCCTATGATTTCTTCTTCTCTCCATCAAAAGAAGGTGGATTTTATTTCTCAAACTCATTCGGAAAATTTACCCTATCACTCCTCCTGTAAGGATGGTAACGATGATGATCATAGTGCCTATTTGAACCAGAACTTGAATAGTACCTGTGTCCATCGCCTCTCCTATTCGGAGTATCCAACAACTTGCCATCTCTCACTGTGTCATCTCCATCTGACATGTGACTACCATGAGACCTACTACCATATGCCCCATTATTTTTTTCCTCCTATTCATGATTCATTCGAAGTGGTCCCTATCGCTGCAATTCTGACAAAATTTGAAGTATCGGTACATTTACCTTTGCTTGTTTCTTATGTGTCTGTATGATTCTATCATTGTCTGCCTTACAAATCCTTATTTCTGCCTTTAAGCTTCTCGATGTGTCTGCCAAATCAAAAGAGTGCCCAACACCACGCTACTCATATGATCTATAAGGAGAGTATCGGGAATTGTAGTCTACAATCTTGCCGGTCATCTTTGATATTATTCCTGCAAGGTATATCATGTCAGCTAAACCAAATCACAATAAACCAACGTAACTTAGCATAATTTGGGGAGGATACCTCATTTTCAAGATCAACAACTCAACTTAATATATGTATAAGATAATCATGAAATCATATAAAAATATAACAACATATAAGCATATAACCATAATTATAATTAAAGTCTAGTCATCAATGCATGACCATATCAACTCCACATACTATGGCATCATGCATGAAAACAACCACCACATCATTGTACACTTGACCAAATGTGAATACTAACATGCATAAAAAATGCATAATCAACCATACACTCATGACAACGCACTTCACAACAACACCATCAACTTCCCATGGCAACATCACTACAACCATGATCCATACCATACAAATGCAACAAGCACATGGGCTCACAACACAAGAAACACATATGCTACCAACATGAATGCATGACCAACACCCAACCCTTCCAGTCTGATGGGTGAACCATGCTTTGATAGCACTCTATAATACCCACCTCCCACATCTACCTGTTACACAAAAATATCGTCACCTTGATTATTTGCAGTCAGTATGGGTCTATCACCACCTATACTAGCCTCCTAAGCAAGTCTCAGACCTCAGCTCTTCAAAATAAGCTTT